>JAQGBX010000508.1:0-35025 GCA_034698745.1 Megaphyllum sjaelandicum | reverse complement strand
GTATAGATCTACACTTATGGCGAATTCCACTTGTCCACTCGGAGTACCCGAGTGTACACTCGGGTGCTATGAGTGTACACTTTTATGACAAGTGGAATTCGCCATTATTGCTAATGCGTTTACAATAAACGACCATAATATCAAAATCCCTGCGCCATCTATGTAGCAATTTGTTGCTTCACATCCGGCGCGTACCTTGGAGTTCGGTCTATACGACGGTCTACGTCGTTGGCCATCAACTCTACATACATAGTCAAAATTTCGAAAGTAACGCCTCAAAGCTCTTGGAAAACTTATCCACCGAATTATTTGTGTATAAATAGATTAAAATCAATAACAACGTATGCACGAATTCAAATTGTTAACTTTATAGAATACCAAAGTCTGTAATGAAATTCCATGTTTCTCATGGTATGTAATATCTTTTTCATTACTTAAGCTCAGTCTTTTTTTTTAAATTTATCATAAAGTTTAAAATATTCACTAATTAAATGTAATGATGATTTTTTGAATGTAAGAATGTAAGAATGTAAAAATGAATATTTTCATTCTTCAAAAACTATTTAGTAAGTAAAGTGAGCTGAACTATCTGTTTCTGTGAGAGTAAAACTTTAAACGTGAAAATAGTCGTGTTTTGGCCATGTCCGTCAATAGTTTCCATTCTTGGAGGACGTAGATTTTATAACATGGGAGTAAACGGAGGTGCCCCTTGCGAATAGCTTTTCTTACAAACGTTGGTGCTATGCGCAACGGGCACCTCCGTTTATTCCCATTTACCTCCGTTTAGTAGTATACCCTCTACAACCCCTTAAATTATTGACTATTACTTTTGAAACATCATGCATATGAAATTTATCGGAGTTTGAAGATGAGTATATATTTGAAATTTCGATCTTTAGGGTTAAATATCAATTTAGTAAATACGATAGTTTTTTAATGTAAATAAAAATTAAATTGTTTATAAAAAAAGTAATTAGTGCCTTGGCGGCACATGTTTAATTCCTTAAAAGCAAAAAAAAAATGGAAGTTAGCATGGGTGGAGGATTTTTACGTTCAATTTCCAATAATTTATTTGGAAATAAGTTGTATATAATGTATATAACGAAAATGTATAAAAGTTTAGTGGGTCAAATTGCAAATTTGAGCTAATCCAATATCTCTATAATGCGGGTAACAAAACGTCCACATGCACGCAGCACCAACTATCGGCGTTAAACTGTATGTTTAAATACAGCAATGAATGCTATTTTGCCATTTCGGTGTTCTTATCAATGTAAAAATGTTGCCTTTGATAGTTTAGAAACATTTCTCCATTTCTATTTTAAAGGGAATCATTTAAAATCGAAAACGAAATGAAACGATATAATCTACATTTAATCTACATACTGTATATTATGGATAGTCATATACATGTAGGTCAAATAATAGTCAGATAGAACAGCTGCAATTAGTCAAGTGAAACAATCGGGTCATTTAAATTTCTATTTGAATGTTATTTAAGTTAAGTTGACACGGCCAAAGTGTACTTTGACAAAGTAGACTTTGTTCGTGGCAACATCTAATCAAAGTAACTTTGTCAAAAAAGATTATCAAAGTTGACTTAAGATGCATGGCGGCCAACTTTTTTAGTCAAAGAAGAAGTTTTGATGGCATTCGAGATGGTGTCAACTGAATAACACGCTGCGCGTCAGGTTCGAGGAAAACGAAAGTATGCACAAGAAAATGGTCAGATAGCGAAAATGTAAGATTCATGGAATATTATGGAAGTGTTATGAAATGTGATTACTTCACCATGGAAACTGAATGAAGCTCCAAGTTCCTCAAGCAGGGTTTCTCCACAAATTGCATATTCAACTTCCCTGACTTTTTCAGGTTTTTAAATAATATTCCTTGACCAAGCTTGAGAATTTTGAAAATTTGTCCTCGAAAACTGTTTAAATTTTACAAATCTGTACTCAAAAACAGTTGATAATTTTGAAAATTTATCCTCTGAAATAGGTACGTGAAGATTTTAGAAATTTTGCAAATGGGCCCTGAGCAAACTACGTGAAAACATTATTTGTTTCCACAACTGTGTCAACATACGTTGAATTTCCCTGACTTTTTTCAAAATAAGTCATTCTTCCCTGACTTTTCCAGACATTTTAAAATTCCCTGACTTTTCTAGGTTTCCCAGGTCTGGGGGAACCCTGTGATGTCTAAGGATCCAGGTTTGCTTTTGTATCTTATCTTGTCGTTTCATCTCACTTTCAAGCACTTTGCCGCGTGCACTTACTTTGACAAAGTAGGCTACACTTTGAAAGTATACTCGGATGGGAGTGTGATCGAAGCACACTTTGGCCTTGTCAACCTAGCTTTAATACTGCATATTTTTTTAAATAACTTGATTGTATCATGAGGTACTTTTTTGAATATTTAACATTGCGGGCTATCATAAATGGTGGGTGGTTCAGTTCGTTTTATTTGAAACGTTCAACGGTGATTAGCGAGAATAGTGGACCATAAATGCCCATATGAAAAACATATATCTGGAAAATATATTTTAAAAATATGTTTGTTGTATATATGGAACATATTATACTGAAATTGGGCCAATTTCAGTTTAAGTTCCATATACATGTATAACAAATATATTTAAAAAAAAAATTTTTTTTCATATTTGAAGCATGGTCAACTATACACGAACATTACTACAAGTACGATTAAAAATGGACGCTTACCTCTTGCGGGATAGACAGAACGAGGATGGCGGCCCAAGCGGCAACCTGTAGCATCAACTTCATGATTAAAGTTGTTCGATTTGTGCAGTCTCCCTAGCTGCTAAACGGTGGGCAAACGATGGATGGAAATTTTGACTTGAAATTGGAGCGCACAGGTGATGGGTTACCGTTGATGGTACCTCAACGATGGACACTCTGGGAAAGTTTCTGCCCATTTATACCGACTTCAAGTTCCGTATAAATTATGAGCGAACCAGACTCGCGTCAATCGCCGATTCGGCGAACTTTGTAAATATTGGGAAAATTATTCTGTATCAATATGGCTTTGCTCAATCATCATTTTGTATTTGTTAACTTATGGTAATTTGCGCGTAAAATAATCATCGTTTTGCTCGCGTATCCATCATCTGTTCGATTCGGATACATTTTATTGCCCTTATCGGTACCTTATAATTGGCCGCTCGATTAATAATCAAAGCGCTTAACCCCGTTGTCGAAATACTGTCCCAACGAGATACACGCGAATAAGCTTAACGAGTTGGGAAAATACATAATCATTACACGTCTCGTATATGTGGCGAACATTTATTTATTTATTGTTATTCGTGATCGTACCTTGGACAAATCGCGCGAGTGACCTACGCTATACATTTGCATTTGCATCACTAAACGACAGGTAATGGGCGAAAAATGCTAATGATTCTACGGAACTTTTAGATATTGATGATTTCGAAATAGAAAACAAGTGTAATATATGCGCCCAGGCAGCTCGTTCATTTTCAATGACGCTCAATCGATTATAATATCAATTGATGACCATTCAAGCCAATGCACATGTGCGCTTCTCAAAAAATGCTTTAACGTAAACGGTGTTTTGCACCACATGGTCCCATAAAGTGAAATGGATACAGTTTACTTTCTTTTCAGTTTAGAAAATGATGAGGCCTGTCTTTTTAAAGTTTACGTTTATCTATTTTATACTGTAGGTGTACAACTCTTCCAGTTTTTTTTATTTTGGTTACATAAAAAAATCCTGTGTTCTCTATGAATGAGGTGAGTGCACTTAGTTCAGTTACTTCTTGCCTTTTATTTATTTTTAATGTGCAGCTTAGAGAAAATCTCCATAATCTTTATAAAGTCGGGTACACAGTATCACCAAACCAAAAGTAAAAACTCCAAACTTGAAACTTTTCTGGTTTGTGGCAACGTAAAAAATGGTGTAGCAAGCTGTTTTTGCCAAACTAAAAACTAGAAAATCCCGTTTGCGAACTACGTTTGGCGTTCCCGTCGAGTGTCGGTAAGATGAAAGGGAAATAGCCAAACGTTTGGCGGTGGCGCTGTTATCAACGCTTCGTCAATATGATTCGTTGCAGTGTGTACAGTGTTCGTATAGGTTTTGAAAAACTAGTTTGTATTAATTTTTTTATAGAAACTAGTTCACGTTCAAAGTTTGGGGTTTGTGGTTTTTAGTTTTGGTTTGGTGGCTATAGTGTGTACTCGACATCAGATTTTTAAGAGTTGAAAGCTAATTATCGGGCTTAACACATATATAGAGACCCCATAAATTCCCTTTGTAGCAGGCTACCTAATCTTTGAGCGGAGTATGATGCTGAGTAGAGTTCCACTCATTTTTTTGTCTATATGTGATGTATATAAATGTTCTCTGTTAGCATTGGAAAGATGTACTGTTGACCTCATTTCCAAATATCTACTTTATCGATTTTTGAGAAATATATTATTGCAATCACCATCTCCATTAACAGGGTTCCCCAGACATGGGAAACCTGGAAGTCAGTGTTGATGTTTTTGAGATCAACTGGAAAAGTCAGGAAAGATTGGTTTATTTTAAAAAAGTCAGGGAAATTCAACGCAGTCATGGCGATCCAAAATTAATACTTCTACAAAGTTATCTTAGGGCCCATTTTCCGAGTAGAAATTTGCAAAACTTTTCCACATTTTCGGAGTACAGAATTACAAAATTTTCCATGTTTTTCATGTACATATTTGCACAATTCTTCGCGTTTTCTGAGTATTAATTTGCAATATTTTTACATTTTCTGAGTATAAATTCACAAAATTTTCTACGTTTTCCGAGTACAAGTTTGCAACATTTTCCACGTTTTTCGAGCACAAATTTTTAACATTTTCCGAATACAAAATTTGCATGCAATTTTTGTATGTTAATTTTCAAAATTGTCGTTAGCCAATTTTTTAAAAAAAAAAAATTTCCAGTGGCAATTTTGGAAAGTATGTAAATTTTTCACGTTGTCGTTGGTCAGGGAAATTTTTTTAAAATCTGGAAAAGTCGAAAAGTCAGGGAAGTTGAAAATTAAATTTCTGGGGGAACCCTGATTAAGTCGTAGCCAGAAATTTTTGAAAAATGTTTCAACTTGCTCGATCAACGCGACTATTAAACATTTACAAGCATTTGTACATTTTAAATAATATTCAATTACAATAGAATTTTCAAGGAATAAGAAAAAAACATTTGCGAATTCCGAAACATACGAGGCAGATTTTGGCCTCAAAATGGTAAAGTAAGGAATGGAAAGTTTTGTTTCACTACATTTTTCATGGAATTCGTAAAAAAAATGTTCTTATCGTCGTAGTTTTATTCCTCTTTGATGAAACCCGAACAGCTACCTACCATATACATCGTTAATGTTAAAGAAATCGGCAGTTAAACCAAACGTTTCCAAAACTTATCCGATAAGGCTGTATGACCAGACCGAACCCTTTTACATGTATTTGGGTGAACACTATCTTTTATCGTTTTTAGTGGAAGTTCAGTTTTGAAATGCCCTTTCATACAATGTTGGACTTTCTATATTTCCCAAAGTTTTCGCTATCAACACATTTTGGAATAGTTAAGCTCACAATCATATTTTTGTGCTAATTTGGTTATTATTTTTTGTGAAAGTGGGCTTTCTAGCAGATGCATGATGGTTCGGTTTACACTTTTCCATACATTTCCACGTTACTGCGCAATCGACTTGAACAATTTCGTAATAATCAGCGAGGTAATGTAATGTTTTCATTCACTAAATCAACACGTTGATGCCACGAAAACAGGGCAGAGATTAGGTCATCCCCAAAAATAATTGCATCACTTTACGACGGGTAATGGGCGAAAAATGTTAATGATTCTACGGAACTTTTAGATATTGATGATTACAAAGTAGAAAACATTAATATATGCCCCTATGCAGCTCGTTTATTTTCAATGACACTTAATCGGTTATAATATCAATTGATGACCATTCAAGCCAATGCACATGTGCGCTTCTCAAAAAATGCTTTAACGTAAACGGTGTTTTGCACCACATGGTCCCATAAAGTGAAATGGATACAGTTTACTTTCTTTTCAGTTTAGAAAATGATGAGGCCTGTCTTTTTAAAGTTTACGTTTATCTATTTTATACTGTAGGTGTACAACTCTTCCAGTTTTTTTTATTTTGGTTACATAAAAAAATCCTGTGTTCTCTATGAATGAGGTGAGTGCACTTAGTTCAGTTACTTCTTGCCTTTTATTTATTTTTAATGTGCAGCTTAGAGAAAATCTCCATAATCTTTATAAAGTCGGGTACACAGTATCACCAAACCAAAAGTAAAAACTCCAAACTTGAAACTTTTCTGGTTTGTGGCAACGTAAAAAATGGCGTAGCAAGCTGTTTTTGCCAAACTAAAAACTAGAAAATCAAGTTTGCGAACTAAGTTTGGCGTTCCCGTCGAGTGTACGGAAAATAGCCAAACGTTTGGCGGTGGCGCTGCTATCAACGCTTCGACAGACGACAGCATATCTATCTATCGTGTTTTGAAGTGTGTATCGTCTGTCGTCTGCTGAGTTTTGTCAATATGATTCGTTGCAGTGTGTACAGTGTACGTATAAGTTTTGGAAAACTAATTTGTATAATTTTTTTTATAGAAACTAGTTGACGTTGTGTACTCGACATCAGATTTGTAAGTGTTGAAAGCTAATTAACGGGCTTAATACATATATAGAGACCCCATAAATTCCCTTTGTAACAGGCTATACCTAATATTTGAGAGGAGTATGATGCTGAGTAGAGTTCCACTCATTTTTTTGTCTATATGTGCTGTATATAAATGTACATGTACTATAAATCTTCTCTGTTAGCATTGGAAAGATGTAGTGTTGACATCATTTCCAAATATCTACTTTATCGACATTTGAGAAATATAGTATTGCAATCATCATCTCCATTAACAGGGTTCACCAAGACATGGAAAACCTGGCAAAGTCAGTGTTGATGTTTTTGAGATCAACTGGAAAAGTCAGGAAAGATTGGTTTATTTTAAAAAGTCAGGGAAATTCAACGCAGTCATGGCGATCCAAAATTAATACTTCTACAAAGTTATCTCAGGGTCCATTTTCCGAGTAGAAATTTGCAAAACTTTTCCACATTTTCGGAGTACAGAATTACAACATTTTCCACGTTTTACATGTACAAATTTGCACAATTCTTCACATACAAATTCACAAAATTTATTACGTTTTCCGAGTACAAATTTTCAACATTTTCCACGTTTTTCGAGCACAAATTTTTAACATTTTCCGAATACAAAATTTGCATGCAATTTTTTAAAATTAAAAAAAAACTTTTCTATGTTAATTTTCAAAATTGTTGTTAGCAAATTTTTTAAAAAAATTTCCAGTGACAATTTTGTAAAGTATGTAAATTTTTAACGTTGTCGTTGGTCAGGGAAATTTTGTTAAAACCTGGAAAAGTCAGGGAAGTTGAAAATAAAATTTCTGGGGGGACCCTCATTAAGTCGTAGCCAGGAGTTTTTAAAAAATGTTTCAACTTGCTCGATCAAACGCGACTATTAAACATTTAAAAGCATTTGGGTGAACACTATCTTCTATCGTTTTTAGTGGAAGCTTAGCTTCGAAATACCCTTTCATACAATGTTGGACTTTTCTATATCTCCCAAAGTTTTCGCTATTAACACAATTTGGGATAGTTAAGGTCACAACCATATTTTTGTGCTAATTTGTTTATTATTTTTTGTGAAAATGGGCTTTCTAGCAGATGCATGATGGTTCGGTTTACACTTTTCCATACATTTTCACGTTACTGCGCAATCGACTTGAACAATTTCGTGATAATCAGCGCGGTAATGTAATGCTTTCATTCACTAAATTAACTCGGTGACACACGAAAGCAGGTCAGAAATTAGGTCATCTCAAAAAATAATGATTAGATTTGAATAAAAGGTTTTTGTGCCATCATGGCTTATGGGTAAATACCGATCACTGAATATGCATCGTTTATTATAATCGCCCATTAAGCGCAACTCTTACTGTAAGTGTTATCTGTAAGTGTTATTGGCAAAAACCGAACCGGTCATCAACCTTCAACTCCATCGTCATAGAAAATGTTCAGTTTTACATCTGTTGGTTTGTAATCCATAGAAAATCCATATGCATTAGTTTGATGCCCCACACCGTCAACGGTATCGGTCTCATTTTGGTAAAAGTGCATTCACGCTATACATTGTCTCCATAACACCACCTCATTAAGGTCGAGGTGATCACAAAATTGGGCTTTCTCTTGACATTCGGGTTGTTTCAGAAAACAGGTGAGTTGACATTGATACGTGATCTAAAATGAAATTTTAGAATTGCTACAGGTTACCTAACAATTGCTTAAAATGATGAGTTTTTAGATTACAGTATATGTGCGAGTGTGGCTTCCATTAGTCAATGTGTTCGTCGTAATTTTATCAATTGTTACAATTATGAATAATAATAATAATGCGAGGATAACTCTTGATTACAAGAAACGTTGCAATAACATTTTGGTATCTTTTTCTTCGCTGATGGTTCCTCCTGCACACAAATCAAATTGTGAAGTATGAGTCTGCACGTTATCTATAAATTGCAGGTATTTACGTACAATATGCGTTGCACGGTCAGTTGACTCAGTTGTACTAATATCGGTTAAGGGGGAGTGAAACAGCGCGATTTGCATCCGGTCCCACCCCCAATGGAATGTTAAAATGGAAAAAATGGTGTTCTCTTCAGAAAAAAACACGAAATACAAAAAGAAAAATTGTGTCTTCACCTGCAAATTCTTCCCTATGATGAAGTATAATCTATTGCAATCACAAAGTTCTAGGTAATTTAAAAAAATAATTGAATTTGATTACATGGCGCGCCATCTAGCGTGGTGTTTTTAAACTCGACTGTTTCCTTTCGAAAATCGTCTCGCCCCCTTCTTCGCTTTTTAAGATTTAGGTAGATAACAACTTGATGTATTCATAAAAAAAGGAATATGCCACGTCAAAGATTACTAATTAAATTATTAAGATCATTTAAAATATACGAATGTCATAACCTAATATCAGAAAACACCATTTACGCGATTCAAATTTCCTGAAATTAAATTTTTGATGCTTATTGTGTGACCAGACGGCATGGGTGAACTTACCCTAAACGGCGCGTAAATTTACCTTCAACACGGTTTGCGTTCATCCATAATGTTTTAACGCGTTTTAATGTTTTAATTGCTATATAGTTAGCCAATTGGGCACTATTGTGCAACCCTGTGGCTATCTGTTATCCTATGTCAAGCGAGTGACACGTCACATTATTACTCAATAATGTATCAATCCGTATCAATCTCTTTTGCGCTGCAGTCGTATTTTCTGGACATGGGGACATGAAAGGGGCCGACACGGAGTCACCATACTGGCATTATGTAATTTGTTCATGAGGTTAGTTTTTTGACTGTACTGAAAATTGGCGGGAAACTTTGGAGAAAAGACCGGGCATGTATTGATCTTGATGCACACTGCGCTGCTATGACGCTACGGAAGAAGGACTCAATTCAAGAAAGGCAGTGGAAATAAAAAAACTTTTTAACATGCCACGATAATAAAACATCGAAATATACTCTTTCAACAAAAAATGCAACACTTATTCCCACTTAAAAGCAAATTGTTTGTTTTGAGCGAAGAGCAAAAAAATATCTTTCGAGTATACAGTTAAACATACATTAAATAAACCAAAAAAAATATTTACTCAAATTAAAAACTGCACCAAAAAAAAAACATAAAAACTGGTTTTAAAACAACAGCCAGGAGCGTAAAGAAAATTGTAAAATTTTACCCGAGTAAGTATTCTCGTATTAAACAGTAGTTGTACTTTATGGCCATTTTAAGTGGACCATGCAAATTAGTTTTGTCTCGCGACGTAACGTGATTACACTTCAGCAATTTATTCGCAAATTACTGCATAATTCGTTAGTTTCTTAGAAACGGATTATAATGGTTTAACAAAAAGTGAGCGACGATGGATTAATGGCAGACATTACTAGCAATTTTAAAAACACTTCGTTATGAAACTCGACTAACGGAGATTTGCTTTTCCACGCCCGAGAATGGTCAGGGGAAATTTGGACTGGATGCCCGAGAATATTACAGCAAGAATCTGTCTTTAAATTTATACTACTATAATATGATCCTTTATGTTTTACAAACTGGATGAAAATAAAGAAAAACTGCGAATGTATTTTAATGTTAAATAAGATGAAGTTATAACTTGAATTTATATTTTGGAAGTTTCAACGTTCTCTAATCAACGCGGAACACAATTGTAGAAAGTTTTAAATTATTCCATCATTGGAATCCTTTAAGAGTTGGACTTATTCAGGTGTTGGAAATGGTGCGGCGCAGAGCGGCCAGGTTTGTCACTGGACAATACCAAAGGGAATAAAGTGTAACTTCAATGCTCCATTCTATGCAATGGGACACTCTGCGGGCAAGGCGAGAAGTATGGGACTTTTGTGAGATGGGTGCAATGATGAAATATTTGCCCTATAGAGGTCGTCACACACGAGGAAACTTATACTCGACGGAAATAAATTGCGGGAACAGTTATTTCAACTTAAACACTTTTCTAATGCTGCGCACCCATGGAGCAATATTTTCATGAAATATCCCTACAGTCTATTCAGGGCCGTGCCGTGATAGGGTACGCATTCGTTGGCACTTAGAAGTAAGAAAGTTAATTTTTTGACCACTAGCGCCAACTAGCAGGCCAACAATTGGTAATTTAAATGCATTACCAATTGTTTGCCGCTGGTTGGCGCTAGTGGTCAAAAAAATTAACTTTCTTACTTCTAAGGGCCAACGAATGCGTACCCATATGATGCAGAGAGGCAGCCGCATCAAGGTAGGCGCACACCTACACGCGCATGGCACGCACCGCGCTACCGCAAGGCAGGGAGGCATCGGATTTTTTTTATGAAGGCGCACACTATAGGTTCAGCATTTCAACCCCGGCCCAAGTAGATTCCAAAAAAATGCACGTGCTAGACTGTCCAAACATATAGGTGCCACCACCCGCAACGTTCGCATTAGAATTTTTGTTCGGTTTTCGAGAACCTCTCCGCATTTGCAGAGATTCGATTCGTCTTGATGCGTCCCGTGCTGGTAGGTGTGCGATGTCTCGTTGTCTTTAAAGGTAAGGGCACACCCGCATCGGATAAAAATGTTCGTCTCGTAAAAGTCAACGAGACACGGCACACCTGTCGCACGGGACGCATCGACACTCATCGGATCTTCACAAATGTGGAGAGGTACTAGCTCCTATATGTCTGGACAGTCTAGCACGTGCATTTATTTTTCCGAATCTACTTGGCCCAGAATGAAATGACGAAAGAAAATGCCGATTAAGTATGCGCCCCCATAAAAAAATCTGATGCGTCCCTGCCGTGCGGATAGGTGTGCGCCTACCTTAATGAGACGAACATTTTTCCTGTTCGTCCCGTGAGTGCGGCGCGTGCCATTCCGGTAGGTGCGCGCCTACCTTAAAAGGCCAGTCAAGAAGGACGTCTTCATGTAGGGGTAGGGAGGGAGGAATGACCAACTCGGACGTCCACTCGATAAAAAAATGCCAAATAAAATCAGTTCCCGAAGTAAAAGGGAAATTGAGCGCAATATATCGCGTAGGTGATGTGTTATAAATTGCAAAAGTCAGTAAACGACGTACCCCCCAGTCCTGGAAAACATAGAAAATTCAAAGATTTTTTCCCATTTCAAATTTGAAAAAAATTCATTTTTCTCGAGCATAAACTCAAAATTTTCCACTTTTTTGAGTTCATCTTTAAAAATTTTTCCAGGTTTTCTCAAGAAAAAATTTGCAACATTTTCGACTGTTATCGAATGTAGATTTCTAAATTGTCAACAGTTTCTGAGGACAAATTGGCAAAACCCTCCACCTTTTCAGAGTACAAAATATACGTTTTTCGAGTATAACTTCGCAAAACTTTTGAAATTTTTCTTTAATGGAAGGCTAGGGCGGGGGGAGGAGGACCTTTGGGACAAAGTTTGTGGACGTGTTTTTTTTTATGGCCCCTAAGCAGCCGCATAGGGACGGCATTTCGAAGACTTGCATCATACTGAGAAAATCTAGCGCACGGCCCTGAGTATATGACAGCGCTGTTTCAAAGGGAAATGGAGGTAAACTAACTCGACAGCACTGCTTTTATTCCATCCTATGACGTATGTCTTTCCTGATTGGTTAAAATTGATGACATCAGTTTCCTTCCAGTCGGATATGGTTCTCAGAATAGGATCATTCATTTTCTATTCTGGAAATATATTTAAACATTTATTTTCAAAGGAAATTTTTCCCAACACACGGGGAAATATCGAGCAATAATATATCTGGAAAGAACTTTCGGAATATAAATTGCCTCGGGTGTGACGACCTTAAATAAAGAGACAACATATGCCTTAAGAGAGGGTCAATAATGAAATATTTGCTATAAAAGGAGGAAGTATAGTTCAAAAAAGTTTGAAAACTATATTGATCTAGGTCATAAAAAGGGTATGAACCACTATTGGTGGCAAATAAAAACTAACTCAGATCAACGACGTAATTGTCTCAAGATTTTCACATTTCCCACTCGAGCTGGTGTTTTAATCCGACCATGTTTGCTATGGAATGCGAGACTTAGTCAACTTGCCCTAAAATCACAATGGCCCCTGTAAGATAAGCTTATTTTTGCGAGCCTCATTAGCTACGAAAAACTCGATTAAGAGCTTAATTACTGGCCTAATGAAATCAAAGATGAGTCAATTAAGCGCACGCCTGGCTTAGTAAAAAAATGAGCTCGATATGATATAAAGAAGATGGGGGAAAAAGCTGGCATGATGGAAGATGAAATTGAATTTGTGGGGGCCGCGGGCTTAGCCCAGGCACTAAACGCAATTAAGTTACAGGAAGGAACAACCGATGGAAAACATTTCGAATTGGTCTGGCTACCCAAATAACGAGCTTAGCTTTTCCCATAGAAATCGCATTGGTTACACTTTTATTCGTTTACAACGAATTCTCAAACCCCATAGCGAAACTCCGTAAATATACGGCGACGAACTCGGAGAAGATGATAGACTGTGGCTGAAAAGGTCAGAGGCTACGCCTGAATGCAAAGAGCATGCTGTTCAGCTTATTAGTATTTTTTTTTATCTCTTCTCTCCACATTTCGTTATATGCAATTTTTCAAACTCAATATATTGTGTCTGTCTTGATCGAATTTCAGTTTTCAGAGCAAATCTATAATTAGCTTAACTCTCGTAGATGTATCTCAATGGAAAATGCTAGCTTCAAATACAATTAGCCGAGGATTTCAGGAAAAGATTGGATTTTATTTTTTTGAAAATGTGAAATTAGAGTTTAACCACTCAGATTGATATGGTGTTTGAGAGGAAAATGTAACGATCAAACTTTGGAAAAACACTTTTGTTTTAAAAGATGAAAGATGAAATTTATTTTTCTTTGGGGAGAGATTCGTCAAGCCAACGCTGTCTTAATACATTTTATATTTATCTGTTTATTACGAAAGAGAAATAAACTCTTAAAAAACTTCAGCAGACTGTCATCTTGTTCGGAAGAAAATACAATTTTCAAATAAATTCGTTTCTAAAGCTATTAAATCTTACGTGTCATTGTCAAGTTATGGAAATCACCTATTAAAAAGGGATGTATGTTTGTATGTGGGTGGCTTAGTGGGCGAAAGGTTTTTCCACGAAGCGCCTTTGCTAAAGGAGTATGGGGCGCTTTCAGCATGGGGTGCTGCGGCAATGATTCGTTCATTAGGCCTACTTAGTCGCCATCGGTAAGTACAGCCCGGGCAATGCCGGGCCTTTCAGCTAGCAATACATACAATCAGATATTTAATTTTAATCACTCTAAATGACGTCACCAAAACGTTTGTGATCTATGTTGTGGACGTACAGGGTAAGTGCATTTTAATTTAAATAGACAGTTAAATGTTACAATATTAAATGTCTTGACATATTTAAAACTAGAATTAATATGAAACACGTCCTTTCTTTCTTTCTTTCTTGATCTCCATTTAGAACTCGTCCTGAAATAACAGTGTATAAATTAAATTTAAAAATATGCCAACATCACTAACTCAAATTTCTTCAAGAAAGCGGCGATGTGCTGGATTAGTTGAATCCTAGCGTAGCGTTAGTCGTTGGATCAGAATAAGTAACAGTCGAATAATTTTGAATCATGACTATAACGAATGACTAAAACTTATGAATAAATAGACGAAGAGCGAGGCATTTTTTCTAATTTACGACAAATGCTAAATTGTGAAAAATTTCGGAAAGTTTCGAAAAACTTGCAAAATTGTGAAAAATTTCGGAAATTTTCGAAAAGCTTAATGTAATGTTAATGACCAGCTTAATATCGCAAAATGTATTGGCACGTGTTTTCACGTGTATTTGCACATGCATCTATGTTTCAATGCATCTATGCATGTTTAAAAATGTATTTTTGAAGTAGGCCTACATTCAAGATTTTTCATACAACTGAAAACTAATGCAACTTTGACTTTGAAAATTTTATCATAATTTTATTGTTTAATTTTATCTAAAATTTGGTTGATTTAACGGCCGACTTGACTAGCCCTGTATGTATGGACGGCCCATGCATAGCACGTTGGAAAAAAAAACGAAAATGACAACAAAATTGTTGAAACGCATATCCCAGGCAACGAGTAAATAAATGCATTTGATCTAACAGAGCCAGTAAAAATCCTATTTTATGAAGAAGTTTCTCGCTTTGTATTTTTCCCTAAAGACTCATAAAGCTTCGGGTTAGAAGTAAATTCTTTCGGATCATATTATAAAAATTCCTTATTTCACGGGGCCAGCCAGAGGGTTCTTCGGAAAATAATTCTGGTCATAAAGAGAGAGGCAGTGTCCAGTTTCGCGTGGGAATATTGTGATACGCCAACGTCCACTAAACTTAAGAGGAAAAATATGGGAATCTGAGGAATTTTTCTATGCCTGCAAACTTTCAAAAGCAAATATGGAAAAAAAAAATTAAAAAACACGGTGGTTTGCGAGAATCCGATGAAATGCAATTTATGGTTATGGCGTTATGGTGTGGAGAAATCGCAGAAAAAACTGATGCCAAAAATTGAAAATAAAGATTGAAGGAGGCATTTCTGCTTTTTTCAGATACATCGCGGGCATATATATAGACATAATAAAATCCCACCTAGAAAACCGTAAGATCAAAATCGAGGCATAAAGATCAACATTGGGGAGGAATTGGGCCAGAAATACGCCATTTTTTGGGCTTTGCTTTACCTAAAATTTGATCAACTGTAAGAATGCCTGGCTCTAGCCTATTTGAAAAAGCGGCTTTTATTGCGAACGTGGTTTTGTGGCTTTTGGTTTTATGTGGCAAGAAACGCAGAACCAATTTCTCTCCAAATTGGCGGAAATTGAAGCTTTTCCACTTTTGATATTGTTTCCAACGACCCCTCACCGACGAAATAAGTAAATAAAAATTGAAGAAATATAAACAACGCAACTTTAACCATCACAAAAATACTATTAAATTTCAAATAGTCCTAGAGTGGCGTACGTGGCATCGGTTAGCAAACATGCGATGATGGAATTTGTACGTATTTTTTTTATCGATAATTACTGAACAATTTAATCGTGCCATGGCGTGTAATGTTTAATTCCTTTATTACTAGAATTCGTTATTAATATATATTAATCTAAGTATATTGCTTGATATGTTTAATATTGTCACGCATTAAAATATACACGAACCACAATGTACCAAAATCACATTTTACCCTTATTGAAGTAGGCTTGAAAAACGCTGCAAGACAGTTTACAATTGCTCAAATACAAGTTGTACATTCTAACTAACTGAAGTAATTTTATTTTTGGACAACATTATTCTTAATGCTTTTGCCAATTCTAACAAGTATAACTAGATCTGATTATATTTTTTAATTTGGTAAATATTAAGGGTAAATGTGGTTGGAAATTAAGACTTATAGTCAGTTTTTAAATTTTTTTGACTCGCGTGCCGTTTCGCTAATTATGTAAACGTTAACATGTCAGTTTTGCAATTTTAGGGAAGCAAGATACAAGAAAATAATTTTGAATGATCGAGTTTCCGAACTAGGCGAACTTGTTAACATTTTTTACTAAGCAAGATATCCAAAGAATCTTTTTTTTTAAAAACAAAAACATTTGGAAAGTTTTATTTTGTTTAGACATATTTTACTACATTAAATATGATATTTATGATGTTTAACAGCTGTTGGCAGTAAGTTTTATTAATTTTTGTTTTTTCAGGATTTTTCGAAAGTTTTTGAAACATAATATTGCGATTCAACAAAACAGCGAAGCAAACATGCAAAACATACCAGAAACTTACTCGCTAGCGCGAAAACTTGGGTCTAACAACGACCAATTAAGTTCCTAATACGGTATTGGGGGTCTCTGAAGCCTCATCTTGGTGTTTCATGTCCCATTTTGATGTTTGATAAAAAAGAAATGTTTCAAAAATAAAATAGCTAAATTTACTCGCATTTCATTATATTTTAAAAATCTGATAATACATAATTGTTAACGTTTAAGCATATTTCCTAATTTTGGCAAATTTTACAAAATAGAATCTGATTATACCCACGGTGGCTATCAAAGTTTGAAAAATATCTTGGATATAAAACCAAAATTTTGATAATAGTGGAACTGTTAGTATGCAGAATGGATAATGGCCGAAACGTTGAACAGTTTTAAACTAAGATAGGTATCTAAAAAGGTAAAAAATATGGTCATCTAAAAATCTGCGAAATTAGCATTTTTCAGATTGTCCGTCAAGCGAAATTCCCAAATTTGTCCAGTCGCAAGTTGCATCAGCAAACATTAAGCACGCAGCGTGAGTAAAGACGGGATAGTAAAAGAGATAAAAAAAATTGCCGATGATTTCTTAGGTCTAGACCGCTTCATTGACTAATCAATAGTCATGACACAAACTCGATAGTTTTACACGACGAAATAACGAGTAAGTAGCTATACATAGGGCTCGAGGTGGCAATCAGGTGTCAGGCTTGTCTTTAAACCCTACATTAATTAAGAGGAAAAAACCGCTCGATTGCGTATTAATGACACTAGATCGATAGAAATTCCCGTAGCGCAATTTATCGCTAATATCTGCCGGTGTTTTGCCTTTTAATTCCCTCCATCGAGCTGCGCCTTTTGTTTTTAACTCCAAATCCAGCGGTGTTTCCATGGTAAAGTTTTTTGACTTCCGTTAGGCTAAGGTGTTGCCGATGCTTTTATTGACCAATAAAAAACGACATTACGGAATGTTGTTTTACGGCCAAGCCGAGGCAGTGGCTATTATTATTTTTTACAGCACATAAAAACCTTCGCGTCGAAATAATTTTAAAAAAGTGAACAACTCCTTATGTTACAACACGCGTAAAGGCCTTTTCACCGATATATTTCACCTAAATAACATGAAAAATATTCAAAAAAGGAAAGAAATCGTCTACGCAATAACTATCTAAAATAGTTTCTGAGAAAAACGTTAATTCAAACTGTAAATAAATCTCAAAAAATTTCCGCATATTCAAAATTGTGACAAATTTCGATCGCTTCATCGAGAAAACAACAAAACCGAATAAAATTACTCCTCAAGTATCCATTAATTGCTTAGTTATTAGCGTTACCTTAAATAGCTTCACCATCACAATCTGTCCTTTGACACTTAATCATTAAATAATAGGTTAGCTTCTCAGCAGCTCAAACGTGCTAGCAGTGATTGCCCGCCGTTAGGAGCAGTGGTCCAACAAATAACACGTTTCATATCATGTACGGTAAAAACCGGAAAAATTACATTTTAAAATATCGTCTGTTAGGCTAATTTTTATTATAGAGTGATTTTAAATCAGACTATAATCAAAAAGATACGAGGAAAAGAAAAAATGTGCAGCGCCCGACAAAAGGATTTCCAGCAAAGCACATGTGCACAACTCAGACGCATAAGAGATGTGTGGGCTTTTCTGCATGGCTTCAATGTGTTCAACTGGGAAGCCCTTGCTAGGGGCGGCACATGTTTTTCTTTTCCTAAAAGTTTTTTTATTATGGTCCGATGCACTAATTGAAAGTATTAACGTAGCGTGAATAATAAAAAAAGTTACAAATTCAATGATTTTTACGACAAATATAAAAGTCAACCAAAGGTGCATAGCAGGCACCCCATAGCCTTCTCAAAACATTTTGTGTTTAAATTAACTTAAATACAACTTAAACATATAAACAACCTGCAACGGACTTATGAATCATCAGGTATATTTTAATTTAATTGATATTTTGTTTTATTTTTTATACCAATTGCCAGCTTTGCATCCTGTAACGTACTGCGGTTAATGTTATTTTACTAAAATTATAGTTTCGCATTTACAGCGCTAGGGTTCCATGAAATGTACACATACTCTGGTTTAAAAAGTCACGAATATTCTTTAGAAGAAATCACCGCGAGGACAAGAGCTTAATGGGCGAGCCAAAAGAAGATAAAATCCAGTAAAGAGCTTGAAGCAAAGGGGGAAGATAATTAAAACGTTTAACCCTTTGTAAGAAAAGATAATTCCAGGATGTAATAACATAAAAGATCTTATCTCGTAAAAATTAATCACCTAAAGACTAAAAAGACCTAAACCCAAGTAGCCATAGATACTTTTATTACCCTAAACACCCTTAGGTGTACTTGTAATCAGTAAAGATGAATTTGAAATCGTAGATCGCAGTTTGACTTGACACAAAACAAATTTAACCAAAAAAAAAAAAAAAAAACATCCTTTTTTGTAGTTTTGTGTTTTAGAAAGCGTGGGGCTTTTATTTATACCGATGGGATTACGTCCTTGAATAATAAACTGCATGTAACTACAAAACTTTAAATTACTGAGAAGTTTCATGTGATTAAATGGTTCTTAAAAGATAAAAATAGGCCTACTCTCTTAAATGACTAGCTCAAGATGTCAGCTTGGGAAATGAGAATTCGTAATACAGTGGAACCTCATTAAAACGATAAGCAAATGCTGCCCAATTTGATCCTTTAAATCTTAGTTCGTAATATCAGGAGACTGACAAAACGCGACCTCTACAGGTACAAGATGAACTAAAGTTACATCGAAGTTTGGATGAAAACCTTCGATCCCCACGTCTATAAATGGAAAGATGCTGAAACTTATAGGGAATTCCCCTTTATAACGTATTTTTTTCCCAAATTGTCTAAAGTTCGTGTTAAAGTAACGTAGCGCGAATGCTGGGGAACTCGTAAAACCAATCGTTTTCGCCGAGTATAAGTAATATCCGCATTAGGAATTCGTCTTAAACGAATAAATTAATATTATTCGTCCATACCCTATAGGACGGGGGAAGGATTGGAAATGAGTTGGTGCATTAACAGAAATTCGTATAAAGCGAGTTCTTCTTAATGAGGTTCCACTTTAACAACTCACGAGAGAAGCGCATCGAGATTTAATAGACTTTCCATTCTTAATTATGGCAAAAAACCAAGTAAATACAACTCATTTTGCAGCCCATCTCCTTTAAGTTTCCCGGATAGATGAATTAAGATGACGGCAAAAAGCGCCTGACATTATAAATATGCAAATGAGGCGCTATATTAACCCGAGCTATCTTTTCGTACGGGTTATTAGGACAAAAATAATGCTCGTAAATTGCAGCTAGATTATAGCATTGTTCTTGATAGAGAAAAATGTCCTAAGTCGCTTACGTGGCTCCAGATTCGGTTTAATCAGACGACTAGACGCGGTTGAAATGAAAGATGAAGACATATGGAGCGCACATTTAAATGGCAGAAATAAATGCGAGACAACTTGGAAAAGGCCAAAAAAATGCATAAGTCTTATTTCAACCATTAAGCGGTGTTATTGCGAAAATTTAGGTTTTGGTTTTCGGAAATAGTTTGCACGCATAGGCACGCATGATTCTTTACCCACACGAGGATGGATATGGGGATGGGAGGAAAGGAAGGGGGGTGGGAAGCATAATTGACTTGTATTATCCTAAATCAAGTATTAAAAGTAAACTTATTATTAATTTGACTGTTATTAACAGGCACATAAATACGTTACAATGGCGCCGTTTCCGGTATAATTTCTTAAAATTAAAAAAAATCGATAGCACATGAACTCTTTAAATGCCTGCTAACAGATTAAAAAACAAATTCTGAGATTAGGTTTTAAACTAGTTCGATATAAAAATTATTAAAAACAATCCCCGTGGAATCAAAAGCGTGAAAGATAAGTATTACAATATTTCAAAAAAATACAAGAAATGTACAAATTCAGAAAACCGAAAACATTCTTTTAACAATTCTTTTTCAATCGGTTACCTCAGATACATTAAATGCGATTCTACGGTATTTAAATTATTTATTTACCTTTTGGAAAAAGTTGGATAGTTGGATATTTTAGAAAGTCTAAATTTTATGTTTTACAATACAGTATACTGATGTGGGGCAGGTTGAAGAAGGAATGGGGGTGGGCACTGAGCGTATTCCGTCACCCGGGCGCCAAACAATTTTTTTTAGAAAACAAATCGTTCTCACAATTTCTAAATAAACTCGGTATGTTTTCCAGAGTTGTACAAATAAAGCGCGTTACGTAAACGTCGTTTTCCCACAGACCAAACAATTTAGTTATCTTTTAGATAAGGTCATGAGAGAGTCGAAAAAACTGCCGTGGCATTTTCCGTAAAAGCGCGTATTGTGGGCAATTTATAGGCAATATACGCGAGGCTGACATGGCCGCTAACTTAATTTATCGTCTATTAGTCCACCGGTATTACTCTGGATACGCGCACCCACGTCATAGTAGTATGCAGCGTATAGTAAAGCTAGAGTCCCAACGCAGCGCGTAGGCCCCGTAATATGCCAGCAATCGCCATAAAACGCAATGAAATAGCTATAAATAAAAGAGCGAAGGAGCGCAGTTTGGGAATGAATTTGCCAAATAAAAAAGGGTCGAGTTGGAAAAAAAAAAGAAAAACGTTTTTCTATCCGAAACCACAACCAAAAGCGTCTTATTTTACGCTTCTTTTACTCCCGAGATCTGCCTAAAAAAACCTCCGTGACGTGGGCGAAGCATCGGAAATGATGACTTAAAAACCAACCTATAAGCTCCGGATAAGACGCAGATAACCCGGCATAATTTTCGAACTAGTATAAAATAGGGAACTCAGACAGGAGCTCCATGCACTCTAAGAAATAAAAGTATTTTAGAACACAGAAAAAAGGTGTTTTGACTTGTCACAAATACTCCACTTTTTTGGTGTTATGGAAAACCTCTAAGATACGTTTTATGAAATAACGAAAGAGGTGTTCCAGAATACCATGAAAGGTGTTTTTATGGTATATGCATTCAGTTTACATGTAACGTACTGTACATATGTTTTACATGCCATAAGCCAAGAGTTTTACATGTAAAAATATGTTTGCTACATCTAATAACCATGTATATACTTATTTTACATACATATTACATGTAAAAGTATCCAGGCACATTTGACGTTAAAATTCCACGTAAATGACTATAAAAACAACTTTGTGAGCAAATAATAATTTATTAGGAAAAATTAAAACAATTTCACCCTTACATCACCCTATCCCCCCCTCCAACTCTATAAAACCACCATTTCTTGCAATTTCAGGAAAAATTGAATTTCTATGTAACCGACGTTTTCTACATTCAAAAACAAAATGAGCCTAAAAAAGTACGTTCTAAACGCCATAAAAAAGTGAATTTAATTAAGAAGTACTCGCTTTATACGAATTTATACTAGTGCGAATGGACGAATGATGTTAATTATTTCGTTAAAGACGAACTCCGAATTCGTATACATGTATTACAAAAAATCCTTTTTCTTGCTAAAACGAATACATTTTCCAGTTTTCAAGCATTCGTGCTACGTAACGTTAAAACGAACTTTAGACAGCACGAAAAACCAAGGGGAATTCCCCAATAAGAGTCTCGGTACCTTCCCATGCATTCATAAACGTGTGATAGGATTTTATCCAAACTTCAATGAAACATTTGTTCTTTGTAGTCACGTTCTGTCTGACTTCTCATAATACGAACTATACGTTTTAAACGAAGAAATGATCACGTCCTCTGAAATTCGTCTTATCGAGTAATACCGTAGTTACCTCGTTTACATTCTATCGTTTGAACCCGACGTTTAATTATCTCGAACCTCGCGTTTGCACCTACACCGGCTCGGAGATACGAAAAATAATCAAAAACTGTGCTCAGTTCCATGCAAATTTGACATTTTTTACTTGGTTCCTCCAGCTTAGGAGGCGCCCAAGTAAGAGATCGATTCGGGCCACGCACCAGCAAGGCGTACATAAATATGCGCATTCATCTAGAAGAAAATCATTTCTTCAGTATAAGTAATGTTGTCCAACGTGTTATTCGGAAGCAAATTTCAAGCTTTTTTGTCATTTTGCCGGCAGCCAATCTGAAGTTCAATCCTTTGTTTATGCTCTTTTCGTCGTAAAATGCGCGCCATTTCCATTGCAACCATGGAGTTTTCTAATCTGGAGCTCCTCTTTTTTACTCATCATCTCCATCCTCCATCTTGCTCCACCTCTTTTGCCCCCTTAGCCACCTTTTTCATCTAAATTTTATCTCCTTTCGAGTCATTTGGTGCAACAGGAGAACGCGTTATGGGCGATAAGATAGGATTTAAAATATGAAATGTAGTCCATTAACGAGAGGCATCAGCTGGACGGTCATTTAGGGAAACATAACCTATAGTGGGATGATTACCGAACTTAAGACATTTACGATCTAGACGCAGTCTTTACGCCATACTTCGCCATTGGCTTTATAGTGAACTTTAATCCAGTTCACTTATTCAAGAGTAAACTGGATTGAAGTCTACCAAAAATAAAACGCATCGTGCGTGGATGAAGATGAGGTTTACCGGTATTCACCTATAGGAGTTATACTGTAGCTCCTAAACTGATTCAAACATTTGTTTTATTCACAAAAAACATTAAATAATTAAGGGCCGGTTGCACCAACTTAGGTTAAAATCTGAGATTTACTAACCTTAGGTTAAAATTTGATTCTAGGTTTGTAAAGATGGAGTTGGAGGAGAGCGTGGCTCAACAGCGTTATTTAACTTTTTAAGGCATTTGAGGCGCAGAATTCAATTCAATACGTTATCCTGCAGTCAGTATACATAGTAACATTTGGCAGGGGGCCTGATAATTATACAAATTAAGTCAGACTAAGCAGTCTGGTCATGATGGATCAAACATCACAATTTAGTCACATTTCCCGTTTTTGGGACTTTTAACGAGAAGGATGTGATATGATAGGAAGATGGTCATGGCCGATTTAATATAGGAACAATCTCAGCATTCGCCTGGAGGAATTGTGGGAAACCATGAAAAACCACAACCAAGAATAGCCTACCCAGGAATTGAACATTCGTCTACCGAATGCAAGACGAGATTGCTAACCTTTAAGCCACAAATGCGGGATATTTCTTATTTCCGAGTAGTGCCAGAACGTTCGGTCTAGGAGTGTCAATTCAGAAATGCGAAATATGGTAAGAGAAGTGGACGTTTGGTTTCTAAAAGTGGACGTTTGGTTTCTAAAAGTGGATATTTTTTTTAATAATAGATGACGTTTACGTGCATTTCTCTATCAGATGTCATTAAAATAGTTACATCTATTTTTTAAATGATTGCGGAAACTTAATGAACAAATCTCGTATCTTGTTTCATCACTGTGAGTGTAATTTAACACGATAGTTGTACGTTTTCATTTTTGACCATCAAAAAATGAGAAACTTTACAAAACTACTAAAAAATAACACCTAGAAGCTACATGTATTTATCTTTCACCAAAAAATAAGCCATAAAACGACTGACGGTTGAGCTAGCCTTAAATCGGGAAATTTCCAAGCGCGGTTGTGGTTACATTTTATGCTTTTTAAACTTTCTCAACTAAAATTTCATATGCTTTATAAAGATTTCGACGGAGATTGCGCTGAGGACGCATGCATATTGTACAAGATAAAGATGTATAGTACAATACAACCTGAATGCAAATCCAAAAGTATCTAAAAATAATAACCCTTTCGTAGCTTTTGTGTTATTTTCAGTTTATTACAATACTAGAGTAATTTATTTTCTGTACAAGTTTATCAAACTTAGTGCATAACCCACAACTTGTTTGGCCAATAGAGTCGTAGTTTCAGGATAGTGTTTAATACAAATAATGTAGGTTTATTCTGCAGTAGTGTGCACCTTAACAGTTTCACCTTAATTTTGATATAAATTGAAGCTTCTCAGTTCTGCGCAAGTAAAACACACGATCCTATTCAATAGTATAGCCATAAGTGTGCCCTGACAATTAAACATTTCTCCAAGAGTGGCATGGTACCCACAAAAAAGCGGGGCTTGCATGGCTCTAACCAGGAGGTCCGGGATGAGGGGGGAGGTCCATATAGCTTCTTTTTAATAAATATAAAATTAAATTGACTTATTCTATCCTAAGTTAATGCGTCTAATTTAAGATTCATTATATTATGTGTAAACTAATTTTGAAATTATCATTTTTTATACTTTTTTCTGCATTATAAAATGTACATGTATTTAGATGCAACCGCTTTATTTAAGATGACTAACTTTGAAAAAATTAGCTGAACTTTACCGTGTATATGCTCAAACCGTAACAAAGAGAGTGCATGGGGTGGGATACACCCGGGCGCCGAGGGTACGTAGGGGGTGCAAAAATCCAAAAAATATTGTATTTGGATGTAAATTTCCCAAATGTTCCCAAGGTTCCCAAATGTGTGCGACATTACATGCTCAATAGAAATATTCGCAAATTTTGACACCCATCTGTGACTTTTGATGAAAACTTTGCGAATTTTGTTTCACAGATTTGCGAATTTGATTTCACAAAGTTTTCGAATTTTATTTGGAAACTTTGCGACATTTTTCGAAACGTCTGCGTGATTTTCGAAATAAACTGGGAAATTTCCCCAAAAGAAAATATGTGCGAAATTTGTTTAATATTGAAAAAGGGGTGGGGGTAAGGGGGGACTTTGCGGCACCGCGTAGGAAGTAGACGAATAAATCAGTAGAAATTTGTTCCTAAAGATAGAAAATATAGAAACTATCCGGCATACAAAGCGATTTAATTAAAACTAGACTGGCATTTTCCGAAGTATTTTTCTAATTATTTTGCTAAGCATAGTTTTCTACGTCCCTAAGCAAATCTAAATAACTATGAGATCAATGATATCTGATTACACTTTAAGAATCTTTCGAAGCAAACAAAATCCGCGTATGAAATCGAGAGATTTCACCAAAGTTTGCAACGCTTGATCCGAAGCAATTTCGTCTTATCTTCCCTACGCTCTTAGATTTAAAATTAAAAGCAGAAAATTAATAAGCTTCTTGTTTTCGCTCGGATGCTTTACTGTACGCCCGCTGGGCTTAAAGTACGCTTTATTTATTGCGATTTGGCTTATTTTAAAGTAAAAATTCATCATCAGCGCTGATAAACGAGCTTTTTCTTTCACACGCTACCGCTATTCAAGATCGATATGTAGCGCCACCAAACGGCCATCTTTCGGAGCGTCATAGCTGGGTTTTTATCGCTTTTAATGCGTATGTCCACAGATGGCGTAACTGACGATGTAAATTATCCAAAATGTTTGAGGTTTTTGTTTGAGGCAAAAGCTTGTATAAATTACACGGTTACTTTGGATCGTACAAATAATATTAACGTTATCGAAAGCGTGCATTCCAAATGATAACATCGTGAAACGTTACTTGTATAACATGGGTGACATGATGCTAAAATGGAAAAGCTCGTAAGTAATGTAAAAAATCACGTAAATAAAATGTGGATTTAGATATTGTTTTAAAATTAAATTCTGTTAACCATGTATTTAACGTTTTAAAAAATGTAAAAAGGAAATTTTGTTTAACAATTTTTAAATTTAGAAATGTTTATTTTAAAAATTGAAATGGTTTTCAAACGTTAAAATTAGAAATGTCTTAAAAACGTTTAAATTAGAAATGTTTCAAAAAATTTAAAGTTATACGTGTAAATTTTTGAAATTAAATTTGGTAAAAACTATCAAGATAACGTTGTTCTCTTTCCGCTTTATTAAGACTGATGAAGTCATTTGCTCATGACCATGCATATTATTTTTCTTAAGTTTATTTCACTTTTTCCCACCAGAAGACACCACGAGTCATATGTTCTACATTTTATTCAGTACTTTTATTTATAAAAAAGAAAAAAAACACGTTATCAAGATCATTCATGAATGAAGTTGATGCATATGTTGAGACAGGCGATTCAGTCTCTTGCCAAGATGACCAGCTAAAAAAGTAGGCCTGAAGGAAAAAAACCCAAAAATGATAAATGTTGGCTGTCGTCTTGCATCTCCCTTAAGAAACGGAAGTGAATTGCGCATCTTTTCAGATTTGTTTTTCCGCCATTAAACGATAAGCATTTTTTCTTTTTTTTTGGATTCTTCGAAAACTTCATCCATTCTTTATTTTCACGTTTCAGTCGGCAATTCATCGGTTTATGCTTATACTTCGAGCCGAATATGTGGGTCCGGTCAAGACTGGGTTCATGCGGGAAGGACATAGCACCGCATAAGAAAAATATTTACATAAAAGTTTGAAAATAGTTTAAAATGCTTCGCAATTTATGTACTTACTCCGAGCCAATTATTTCACTCAGATCAAGACTGGATCACTCACGTGGGAGAGACTAGCACGTTCAAAACACGATTTAAATTTTGCAGAAAAGTTTTAGAAAACTGTTTCAGGCTTTGAAGTTCTCTTTTTATATGAAAATATTTTGAAAAATCCTCTTTCAATCTGTATTAAATCTAGTCAATGCCACGGTGGAAAAAAACTCAAAAATATAACTCATGTGCCCTGGTTCGTTTTCAGTTCTTGTTTTATGAAAAGAAACAAATATAAAAACGTTCGACTTGTTCTCATTTTGGCAATAATAGATGTTTTTCAACATTTCCGCAAATTTGGGAGTAAATTTGCGATTGTTAGTCAAATTAAAGGCTCCATTCAATACCAATTGTTCCACTCAAACTTAGAACATTTACAAGAAAAAATAATGTACTTCACTGTGACTAAACTTTCTGCCTGACCGAGACAAATTATAAATAACTGAAAACTTTAAGGAAGTTCCAGACATGTTTTGTTTGTCAAATAAACTTGTGAATTGTAACATTTAGTGAAAATTAGGAAAAAAAACTTGATAGAACCATCTTAAACTCTGTATAATTTTACTGGTACATTCTGTACTAACAAGAAAATAATAAAAGGAAACGAAGCCTGAAAACGTAACTTTTTTTAGTGAGAAAGCAGGAAGTTCTTCATCAAAGCAAGATTCTGTTATCTCAAAATACCGTAAATTTCTTAGAGTGAAAAACAAAAAAGCTTAAGGATACGCAGAAAAGCACGACAGCTTCCGATCAAAATGGGAAAATTGTCAAGTAAGTTTTATGTGAAAACGCTACTTAAAAAGATATATTGAATCCAACCACACAAGGAAACTGTCAATTTGAAAGCAAGTAGCCTGCGTGTACATGCATAGCGAGTTAGGGTTAATTTTTGTTTAATGATTAGGCAAGCAATTAGATATCGGTTCGAATTAAGGG
Source organism: Megaphyllum sjaelandicum (assembly GCA_034698745.1). Classification (NCBI taxonomy): domain Eukaryota; kingdom Metazoa; phylum Arthropoda; class Diplopoda; order Julida; family Julidae; genus Megaphyllum; species Megaphyllum sjaelandicum. The sequence goes on along the minus strand of JAQGBX010000508.1, from coordinate 7,243 downwards.
GAAGCAAAGCGAAGCACGAAATTTAGTGCCCGGCCTCACTATCACTCCTCTTGAGTTATGTTAAGCTCAGAAAACAAGGGAAAAAAAACTTGAATTGCATCCTACTGAAATAAATTACGAAAGAAGGACTACCGACATTTCTGTTATCATCGTGTTAAGTTGTTACGGTGCTAAAATATAAGGAAGAAAATAGCGAGGAAATGAAATGATAAAAGCAGAAGCCCATTTATTATTATTAAGATAGAGAAATGCGACGAAACGAACTTTTGTCGCCATATTTGAAAGGGATGTTGCTGAATTTTATGCGACAAAATATAAAAATAATAAACGAGGGAAGCCGCGAGGAAAAAAAAACGATGTGGGACACCTTTTTTGGCTTAGTAATCCAGAAAAAAAGGAGATTGAATTCGGTGTTTTTCCGAAGAATTGAATCTCAATTTGAGATGATTGAACATCCGCATCTACGCTTCAAATACTTTTATCGAGCAATTCGTCTACGAGCTTGAATGCACGAAAAAGCGTTTTCTTTGAAAAAAAAATGCGAGTTTGGTTTATATTTGATTCTTTAGATTAAAATCACAACGCTGGGGCTTCTCTTCTATTTCGTGATCAATTTCTGCGAGCACGCACGCAGACATCGAAGCACCCACATCACCAATTTAATCTACAAAATATCAGGATTTAAAAAAAGGCAGATTTTATAATGGTAAGTACATGCTGTTTCTTCCCAGAATTAAAAACATCAAAAGCGGCCATATAATTAAATACGTAACGTGTGTTAAATTATTTTCTGTATATTTAATAATTCGGTTAGCTGGGTTTATTTGAAGTTATTTTTTTACAGTTTAAGTAAGAATAACTCTATATTTTGATATATTCTTAAATATAATAGTTGCAGAGGAAATTCCATTGTCAAAGGAAAGCCATTGGTGAGTTGTAATGCAAAATTCAATGAATCATTTAAAATAGATTCAGGCTTTAGATTTCTCAAAATTTATTTTCAAAAAAAATGAACCGCGTGCCACAAGCGCCCTCTAGAGCCAGTGTAAACGTTAGTGCACTCTTAACAAATTTAAGGGAGCAATGAGGGTGTAATACCCTTTCTACCACTGTTACACCCTAGAAAGGAGATAATTGAGTGGTAATCGTTCGTTACACCATTCCGGCCAACACCTTGATTCCCACCCATATGAAAAAATACCCCATTAGAAGACCAATAAATAGTTGAAAACTAAAACCTTATTGTTTACCTCCTTTATTAAGGACAAATGTCCTTCCAAAAACAGCACATGCATTTTTCTTAGGTTGAAATATGACGCACGTGTGATTAACATAATTTCAAGCAAATTTCTGAAACTTTCGTATGATCAGACAGTTAAATGTTAGGGTGCGAGCACAAAGAATGCTTACTGTCGACGTGCTTCTTTCAGCTTCTTGTTTCCAACATGAGCGCAGTACACGTTTTTACGGTACATAGGCGACATACAATCGTGTATATGAGCATGGTTACACTTTTGACCAATAGTGATCTGTGTGCCACTTTGTGTCTTAAAAATCTGCTTTCTGATTTCTGACCTCAGCCTGGCTCGGCTAAGCTTTCCTTGTGTGTGCCCTCATTTAAAACACATGCCGCATTATTATCCCGCTTGGTGGCGCTAGTGTACGCCAAGTGGTAAGCACCTGCTATAAGCATTCTTTGTGCTCGCACCCTTACAACATATTTATGAAAATCTGGTACGTTTTTCATGAAATAATTAAAAAAAAATTAACCATTTTTTTTAAAAAAATAACAATTTCACGAAATTTAAAGAAAAGCGCGATTATTTATATGAGAAAGTTTGATACTGAATTGAAATTTTAAATCTGACTAATATAATATAAGGTCTGTCTTAATTTTCACTGAATACGGCAGTAAATACTGTTTTTTTCATGCCACCAAGAAAATGTAATTTAATAGTGGTAAATATTATCTCTTCCTGTACACCCTCGCAAAGAGAGTACAACTCATTTTAATTATGTCAGCCTGTGGTGCAAATCTATGCACCCATTTACAGCAAGCATTACAAATCCTCCTTTTAATTTTTTGAGTGTGGAAGAAAAATGGCACCGTGCAAACCCCGGTTTTATGGCTAGAGTACCCGAATCTGGTTTGCAGTGGCCCCTGGTGACCGCTGGGTGCCTTTTTCTACTTCAATCTCATCAATTCCGCAAAAACCACTAACATCAGACAGCGATTTTAACATGGGAATTATGGGAGAACCCGCACCACTTTCTCGTATGTCTTTTGCAATTTTTAGTAATAATGTGGAACCACTTAGGAAAAACGTTCCCTAGCATATTAAATTATTTCCTGGTTTATCAAATAAATTCCTTTTTAAGTTTAGCATTTCAATTCCAGAAAAAGCATTTTCATAGATAAATAAGAAGTACATTTTTTTATACAAACTTTTGAAAAATTCTAAACCCCTTTACTATTATTAAAATCTACATGTACAGAGTGCATCTTTAGTTGCTTTAATCAAAATTTTGTGCAATTTTATTTCCACTCGTCTATGGCACTTGAAAACCCAGACATCGATTTTTGTTTAACATTTTCTTTTAATTTTGATCGCGATTTTCATCGAGGATTTGCAGCTTTCAAATGTGACTCAAATAAATAAGCTAAAACGATTCTTTCCATTTATAATTGTAAGCAAAAACGTTTTCTAGACATACCGGTAAACAAATCAGGCATGATTGTCAGAAAGATCCATAGTTTAAATTTACACCATTCTAATTTTTTTAAATAGCCTAATTTGCAAATACATCAAATAAATACTTAACAACATTAAAATATGCATTAGATACACTCAAAAAATATTAATAGACGAATCGTGGCACAAACTATCTATTTACACGTAGTTGTTGAGACTAAATGAACCGATAGTGTCTAGTAAACTTATTTTTTAAAAATAAAAACGATTTAAAGACATCGAGTACGACAAAAAAACATATATAGGAAAGTAAAATCGGATAACTATAATTTTGCAAACAAATTTTGATACTGAAGTTCAGATTGACAAAAAAACCAGATACTGTATTCAATTAAATCAAAGTAAACATTATTCAAAAGCACGTTTTCCTGTTTCTTCTGAACCGTTTTTAATACTTATGAACTAAATTTAGATGTATTTCGTTCGAAAAGAATTCACCAAGATCAAAGTGAAATTGAACTATTTGGAAGTCATTTCACGTAGATGTTTCAGAAACATATTCCTAGAAAAAAAGAAAAAAAACAAGTCGCACACCTTGAATCACGATGAAGCTACAGCTTTAGGCTGCATGCAGAGACACAAAAAATGAGACCAAAATTGCTCGATCGTAAATAATTAATAGGGATGATCATCGTTGCATGAATCGCTCTGTTCTTAAGCAAACTTCAAAGAAGATTACGATTTGAGTTTTTCTCAAGAGATGCCGTTGTAGGATTTTGAAAACTCCAGATATTTATTTTAGCATTCTCTAGTGAGGCAAGGCGAGCTAGTTTTACGGATGACCCCAGCATTGATTTTGTTAGCATTTCTCTGGGAGATGTACGAGTTTTTCATCCAGAATTTTTGTTGCTTTTGATTCGGGTCCAATGTCGCCGGGGCACATCTTTCGCACCTCCAGGCTTTTATTTCTGTTTTTTAGATTAAATCACATTAGAAAGCGTCAAATGGCTGCTGCTGCTGCTTTCTGTTTCTATGGCGACTATTTTCGTCCGGTTTCTCCGCTTTCAGACTGCTGACATACGGTCGAAAATAAGAGCCAAAAATAAGCCCGAGGATTGAAACGGGACTCGCATGAAATATACATGAAAAACCGTAGTTTATGGAAGTCGACGGAAACGAGTAGCAATCTTCCATGCCTAAACCTGACCTCCATTGGACCCCAAGAATTCACCGCGAATAAACTAAGAAAATACACCACAAAAAAAAAATGCTGCCACGAGCATAAGAAACTCGATTTTTAGATAAATCGACCAATTTTTGAATATAGCCGATAAGTATTATGACGAATCTCAAAGGACGTCAAAATTTGTTCGTTTAAACCGCAGTTCGCAACATCACGAGTTTGACAAAACATGAATTCAACTACAAAAATTAAAGTTGCATTCATGTTTGGTTGAAATCCTACTCCATGTTCGGTAACGGAAAGGAAAATCGATATGGATATTTAATTCTGGAAGTTCAGGAAGTTTTCTAGCCATATCTTAATGATCATCGTGATAGGGCATGACGTCACCCGCCAAAGAGTGTCCTTTTCGGTCGTTATTACGAGAACACTTATCTTAAAATCTATTTCAGATAAAACGATCATGTTTATAATCAATATCTGGTACAAAATTCCAGAAATTCTCTAAAACGCCATGGGCTAATTCATTTAGGCCCTACCCTCGTTGAATTAGCACCAAGCAATCAAAAACTGCTTAAGATATAACCTAGCTAGGTTGGATGTAAGAGTTTTTTTGATAAAGAAATTGCTGAATAAACTTCATGATGATATAAAAGAGCTGCATGTGTGTGGGCATGTTTATGGATGCAAGCCTAGTTCCGGGGTCGCGGTTCAATAGCCCACCCATAATGCACCGCGTTACAAATAAAAATTAACCCTCACTCCCTCCCAAACATGCGGTCCCAGGTAAGTTTTTGTGATTTCTTTTAGCTTTCCCGGGAAAATCCGGGTTTTGCCGCTAGTTATCTATATGTAAAGAAGAGATTATGTTAGTTCATGTATTTTGTAGCTTAGTGGGCGAAAAGTTGTTCCATCAAGCGCTTTTGCTAAAGTGGTATGGGGGTGCTATCGGTCGGTATCGGTAAGCACATCCCGGGCAACGTTGCCCGGGACGTTTTACAGCTAATTATTAAGTTTTGAAAACGTATCCCTTCATTGTTAATTAAAATCGAAATGTTGTTCGCGTTGATAGTTGACTTACCTTTACTCAATCTATATTCGGGTACGTAATTAATTTTAATTTCTCGAACTAATTAAGATTGTTTTCGGCATTCTCCGCAGATTCGAAGAAATAATTACTTCAAATTGAAACGTGATATACTTAATTCTTGGTTGTCAAGGATCAGTCAAAAATGAAAACAAAAACACGCATAATTTGTTTATTATTCAACAACCGAAACAAGCATTAGCACGAACTATTTCGAGATAAGAAAAACTAAAATATACAATAATCTCGTCGAAATATGTGCATTTCTAATACGGAAAGCTAAGAAAAAAGGTAAATAAAAGGCTGTCACAAACACGCAATATTTTCTTAGTTTTATGGAAAACCATTGGTTTATCTCCTTAAAGGCGGTCATACACAAGGAAAGTTATATCTGGAAATACGACACGTTCAAAAAGTTCGTTTTTTTTAAGAGTGTGAATTACGAGAAATGAAATGCTTTAATTTGGTAATTATAAAATCATAAATGAACTCTAATTACTTTCAGTTTGAGATTTTATTTTTTAAAAGCCATGGTTAGCAAAATGCTCAGAAATATGCGCTTGACTTTTCGGACACGGCTAAAAGTGGTAAGTTTCCAGATATAACTTTCCTCGTGTATGACCACCTTAACGTTATTCAAAAATTCTGAAAAGCCTTCAAAGATTTCTCATAACACCAAAACAGGTGGAATATTGGTGGCATTAAACATTTTTATTGGTGCCTTTTTCTTAAAGTGTATACTGAAATGCAACGATAAGGTTGAAATTTCAGCCATTTTTGTTCTCTCTACAATGAACAGCGGAAGTCCTAAGAAGAACTCAAATTGTACAAATTTTTGATTCCAATTTCTTTCCAGAATTTTTTTTAAGAATTACAGCCCCCGGCTCAGAGTATAGAAAAATAATGTTAATTTCTTCGTTTAAGACGAATTCCGAATTCGAATATTATAAATTTGCGTCCAAAACGAATGCATTTTTGAGTCGCACGAGCATTGGCGCTATGTTTAGTTAAAAAGAACTCGAGGCAATATATCAAACAACGTTATATCGAGAAAGTCCCCGATGAAAATTGCAGCACCTTCCCATTCATATACTTGTTCATGGGGTAGGATTTCACCCAAATTTTCCCGAAATTCTTTCGTATTGTTGAAATCATGTTTTGTCTGACTTCCGATAATACGAATTGCGCTTTAAAGGTTCGACTGTAGCGCAATTTTCGGACTCGTTTGGACCGCTCACTGCGTCGTTTATGAACGACCCTTGGCTGTCCATTTTCAAGAGGACAATTTGACGATAAGGAGCGCTCGTCGAAGCTTATCACCCGATTAAGCTCGCAGTTATTGGCGAGGCGCTTAATCCCAGAAGAATTTGAATTGTTTGAATAGATAAAAGGTTTATTTTTCCGGCAGACCGGCGAGGGCCCAGTTTACGGATGCTGAACGAAGATAAGGTTTATTTACAAGAAAACAATAAAACGAAGAAGGACCGAAAAACGATTGGTTTCCTGCAAACGTGACTATGACAGATTGGGTTTTATGCACTCTGCGGGGCAGCTCATGCGACCCGCGCACAACATTCGCACTTGTCCAATTCACATCCTCGCACTTCTAGCTCTTTGTTTTTTTTTCCAGAGAATTGAAGAAGTAAATTTGAAAGCTGGAAACGAGATGGTTAAAAACCTCAACGCGGACCATATATACATGTCGTACATGTAGGTTGGCCGAAAGTGCGATTTGCTAGAAAAATAAACTAGCGTTTTACGATTTGCACCGAAATTGGATGGCGCCGGAAGTACATGATGAGAAACGCCGGCGACAACATTTTCCATAAATGTACGGGGATTTTTAAGACGACTCACCAAAAAAATTGGAAAACCTCGCGGACACGTGACTAAAGTAACGTAAGATAACTATAGCAGTGTTTATCGGACCGTTCGAAATGCGAATCTAGCTGGTAAAAAGTCGAAAATCTTATGTTGAGAGATCGTAATGATTTTTGGTACAAAGAATCTTAATTAGTTGTCTAACAAGAAAATGTAAAAATGAAAAAGAAATTTACTTTGATGGTTTCTGCAAACAACCATATTCTTAAGGTTAGTAACACATTAATTTGGTCTGAAAATATTTTCTCTATCATATTTAGATTAACAGCTGAATTAAAGTTATAAAAAGTTAAATGTTTTAAAACATAAACCATAACAAATCAGTCTAGGAGTTATAGTATACCGTGTTATACTATCATATTATGATATTGTAATTGAAGCTAAACTCATAGACTATAT
>JAQGBX010000507.1:0-35030 GCA_034698745.1 Megaphyllum sjaelandicum | reverse complement strand
ACCCACAGGCGCTCTCAATTCCCTATCATTGCCCTTTTACACAAACAAAGAGAATTTTGAGGCACGAGCCATGCTACCCTCGACCCGAGGATAACAGTGAAAACGACGACTTCTAGACACGTCCAGGTGTGGGGAAGTCTGAAGAACTAAGAAGCACTAGAGTCCTGTGTCCTTGTCCTTTTATATCCCGTGTCCAAAGCTGCACGGGTAATGTGGTAGACCCCGTAGAACAGGGGATCGGACAAGCGCCAGGCAATACCCTATGACGCATAGGGTACTGCGCGAACGTACGCTAAACGTTTTGCGGCGGTACGTAGGCCGCATGTAATGCGGCGGAGCCCTGCGGTGCAGCGCACACGCAAGGGACGCAATAAAAATACCGCCACAGATCTATTGACTTTAAGAATTCCTCGATATGGATAAAAGAATTATTTAGGCGATTAAAAGAAACAATTATTATTTTTCTACCATTTTTTAGTATGGTACTACATGCCATTAAATCACAGTTAGTCTCCAGTGAGTTTTCTCTAACAAAAAAAAAATTATTGAAGTAAGCTATAAAAACACCACCATAACCATCTGCTCTATCTTTTTTATAGATAGTAAAATTACTAGGAAAACCTTTTGCATTCACAATTTCATCAGTCAAACATGACCCAGATCCCCAAATAATGTCTGAGCTAAGTGATTCAACTGCTTCTCTAAATTTTAGGGATTTGTTTTAAATGCTCTGGCAATTTACAACTATTACATTTAAACCATTTAACTACCTACTCTTACAATTTATATTGAGATTTACAGGCAAATTAGAAGTTTCTAGTGTCCCTAAGCCACTCCAACTGTAGCTTCAGCAAGGAAAGAACCAAGCACAGACATTCCCTCCTGAGTGAGATGGAGACCATCATGTAAGTGATACCTCTTAGGATTATGAAACAGTTCCTGTAAGGCATCAACTCACATGATGCCCTCCCGCCAACAGAAGACCGCAATCTCCCGTGCAAACGGCCACACCTTATTAGGAAAGCCGACTAGGCCCCGATATCCACGGTCAAACAGAGGAAGAATGCTTGATAATAATCTGCGGTAGAACACGTTGGACCTTCCTAGCTAGACCATGCATTCGCTTAGATTAAATCCTATGTAAATCCCTGTCCACGTTTTTAGTGCATGCATGCACCACCACCACGAGATTGGGATCTGCATTTTTAGATACAGACTCAACCCGAGAAGTTAAGTGCTTAACACTTGTCCCGGGATAGCACCAGGTTGTTGCCTTACGAGGTTTGTGAACCTTAAACCTTAGGGACAATAAAGTCACCCAGGAGGTGTACCTCATAAGGTTCCACATTAAACTGTTCCTTATCAGTTGCACAATGCAGTGCACTGAAGCGGTTAGCCACCGTAATGCTTAAAGCACCAAAACCAGCTGTCTGCGTTTCCCCACGAGACCTCCGATAACCTTTGCCTTCGCTCCACTACCTTCCAAAGACCTGCACTATGGACTGCATCTGTTTGGGAAGACTGTTCCTGAAAAGAGCAATCTCCCCCACAGCTGCATCCACCATGACGACCGTTGATGAAAGCTCCAAATCAGTCTGGCAGAGAACACTAACCAATTCCCTGGGTCGGGAGGACATGAAGTTCAGGACAAGTTTCTTTAGCTCCCTGAACTTATTCTCAAGGACAGCAGTATCACTTGTCATTGCTGCCCTGCCAGAACGAGTAAGAACTCCCTCCTTTGGTTTTACATGAGTTGGTGCTATGACAAGAAAATTGGGTTAGAAATGAGTAAAAATACAATTTTTAGGCCTAATCTAGTACTCTATTTAGAATTATAATTTTATAAAAAAACTTAACCAATCTAACCACTATTAAGCTTATGACCAAACATGTCCCAACAAGGATACCAGCCAAGCAGGAAATCCAGACAGGCAACCTAACCTCAGGCAATGAGGACGTCACAGGACATCCGTGACCAAAGAGGTATAAAAGGGGACAACGACCACAGCACGCCAGTCTGACCTCAGCTCGACTCCACGACACCGCTCTCGCGCTACCTTTGATATTTTCTTTACCACCGCATTGCCTGTGTACCACCCATTCATGCACTCACCATTATTAAAACTTGTCTTGACTTCTCAATATATAACTATTGTGTCGACTCATTACTTCCTCGAAGTTATAGGTCTCCTCCGCTCGGCGATTCCTTCATTGCTACCGGTCTTCACCGCCTCCAGTAGAAATCACCGAGTCTCCAATACACGCGGTAGTACGCAGCAGCCGACGTTCTCGGTCCTTCACATCGAACCACTAACAGACCGGCTACCGCCGACCGCCGCAATCCCCCGCGCTTATAAGCTATTTATTTTACGAAAATTTTTAGTCTAAGATGAGCCTTGGATGCCTAAATTTGGTGGAGATATAGATGGATACTGGGGAGCAAATAGAAAAAACATGTTTACACGCTGCACTTGCTAAAATTGGTCGAGCAAGGTAACTCAGCAAGATAACAAGCCTTTATAAAGTTTGCTACTGGTTCTACTTGCACTCTCTGTACTGCTGCACTCATGTACTTATGAATACACCACTTATTCGCAAAACTTTTAAATTCTTGAAAAAATGTGGGAAGGGTAGAAAGATACTCCTCGGTGAGGATTGGCAACCTATTTACGGCCTCACAATCTCATGGGCTCCAAAATTGATCAAGATAAATGTCTGCACTTGTTTAGCTTTGTCCGTAGTAATAAACATTAAGAGCAGATTTAAACTCGTCAAAACTTTCCATTATCAAGAAGGCCTAAATAGTCAAGAGGATGTGAGTTGCTTGTTCCCGTTGTTTGTAAAACTGCTGCTTTAATTAATCGCTTATTAGTCCATCCAGCATGACTCCTTATTTCTTGTACTTTTAGCATGGAATCTTTAAAATTTACTACAACAATTCCTAAATAAATTGGTATGTTGGTGGCTAATTCTAAATCGAAATCTTGCAACTGATTAAGGGATATTTAGGTACTTTTTTAGGCATTTGATGTAATTTCCTTTGGTATCCGTCAATAGCTTTACTCAAAGCATCAACTTCCTCTACATATGGTCTACGGGATTCATAAATCAGTGCTGCTATTATAAACCTATAAATCAGGACTGTGCCTGTCACTACTACAGCTATCAATATTGGAGTCTGCATTAAATCCTACTTCTGTGCCAGTAGATAGATATTATACGAAGATCATTTGCCTAAATATGTAGCTCTTACGATCTGCTCAAACTTAATCTTGGTCTTAGTGGTCATGCAGGCTCTCGCACAAATTTTCTCAGCTTCATAGACTGCTTGTAAGCATGCGGATCTCATTAATTTCTGATAACAACAGCATAATCTTTGGCTATATATATAGATATATATATATCTATATATATATACGGTATACGGACTATATATATGTATATATATATACACATAGTCCATATACCGTATATAGTGCATTAAATAAAACTATTTAAATTAGTTTCGGAGGTCCCATCAAAAACTGTGTGCAACTTGTTTTTGAACTAGTTCAATTTCCCAGTTAAATTCCGAATTAATCCCAATCAATAAACAATTTCTCCCTTTATATTTATTTAATCCCGCTGCTGCCACCAAATTTTTTACCCACCGGTAAGTATTTGATGCTACTTACATAAAGGTGGCACAAATGTCGGGATACCAAGGGGCTATGGTAGCGCTTAATTCCCCAGGAAGTATTGGATTACTTTTCTGTGAATCCCTAACTAAATTCGCGAAGTGTTTAAACCAATAAACAAAGTCTTAAAATTTGTGAATTATAATATTCATTTTAATGTTGCACAGTTATAGATACAGTACATGGATACACTCAATAATATGGAATTCAAATATAGCATGCACAATTAAGGGCCTCAGCAAAATAATCTAAGGTCTATATACCTAACACTACAAAATACACTTATCTTAACTAATCCAACCAATTCTATGTTAAATCAGAAGTGATGTTATTCTCACCAGAGCAGAGCTTCAATGCTGTACAGCAAGTGTTTTACTAGTTGATCCAGCGTGGAGATGTCATTCTTTGTAGCCCGCACTTCGACTACTACTTTGCTCTGGAAATGGTTCTCCTTTGATACGGTTTCCTCTGCATCTCATTATCTGCATTCACAGGTTTCTGTGGAAAGGCTCTCCAGAACACTAATCTTTTTGCTTTTAGCCCGCCTCCTGAAGCCATAAATCACGAGGTTGAGTCGGTGTGGATACACTACCTTTCAAGTCTTTCTCATGATGAGGTTTAGCCTTGTTAACTTTCCAATTAATGTCCAGCAGGTTCTCTAGTGTTTGATCTGTCTTTTCCAGTTGGTTTGGTCACCTAACGTGTCTTGGTTCTGGAGTTTTTATTGTTTTCAGTGGTTTTCCTCCAAGGGATTTTCTGGCTTGTCTGCTTACGCAGTAGATGGCGCTAGCAGTCATGTCTGGCACTTTTATCTTCAGTCTGGCCATCTGTGTGTGGGTGTACACATCTTGCGCAAGGCTTGTTGATATTTCGGTTTTTGATTATTGTTTTTCACTAGAGTAATTGGTCATAGCGAATTTCCCTTGTCCACTCGGTGTACACTCGGAGCACCCCATGATCGGTCCGGACACCATGATGGCTGTGTTCCAGGCGTGCATCCAGGAATTTGACCTTGATGAGGAGACGAATATCACCGGGGGAGTAGGAGTTGGCCTATGTTGGCCGGGCTTTTCACACCTGTGTAGTGCTGTTAAGTTACGGGTCATGTGATGTTTGTGTTGTGTAATTTTGGGCCGTTCACTGTCGCCTGCTCTTCATGCCGTGACATGTTCGTGTTGTTTCATTTTTATCCATGATGTAACTATATTTTGTATATTTTTTTGTTAACGACTTGTGTCGTAAGCTATTTTTGTTTCACATCTCTCGGTTCCGTACTCTGCTGTCTGTCCTCGTAGCTCGCATCATTGACGAATGATGCACTCTTCATGTTAGTGATGACAAGCGACGCACTATTTGTCATGACGAGCGACACACGCTTGACCTTTATCGCGCTGTTTTTATTACTCCTCGCCCTTGCTGCTCGCTTGCTGCGTTTCTCTGTTTATTTGGTTTCGCGGTTTCTTGCTGCGTTACTTTTACAAATAATGCATATTCAAAACGTGTTCAATTCTTAGACTTGAAAATAAAATGTATGAGAAATAAATAAATTGGAAAATAGTTTTCAAATTTACTAACGACAATTTTATTAAAGTGTCAATTTTGTGTTCTAGAAATATTAAAAAATGTTTTAAATTTTAAAATTTGTACTATGACACCTATATATAGATATTTTAAAAAATTGCACTCGAACAAAAAAATTGTGCATATCTTTACTCGGACATATATAGCGAATTTAGAAATTTTGGAATAAATTACAAAATTGTGTATAATTTGCAAACTTTGAGAAATATAAACAAACTCGTTGAATATTTTAAAAATCGTCAAAAGTTTAAATTGCAATATTGTCAAAAATTTCTTAGATGGTTTTCCAGTTTCATAAAAAGATACAAAGTCAAACAACTTTTTTTAATTTAGGACTAAAACCTTCCATTTATTAGTCTATAATTAGCCTTTATTACGAATTAATCATGAATCGGAACACCCCCATTCTCCATGACTAATAACTATCCAAACTTGTCGTTAGCCATGACAAATACACGAATAATTAGTCGTTAAAGTCTGGGTTGATTGATCGACTAAAAAATGCCCATCTTGCTCCTTCTTTTTCTGGTTTGCAAATCGATTAAAAATCAACGTCAAATCTGCGATGATCAAGAAATCTGTGTATTCTAAACTGCTGTGCAAATTTAGCGCATCACCTACTTTTTTGTAAATAACATTATATCAACACATGTTATAATTTAATATTGGTTATATTCTTAATTAATAGTCATTTCTGAGGAATTTATGAAGGTCAAACATTAAGTTCAAAGATCAGAATGTTAAAAAAATGTCATATCACTGATAACTGCACCATTTCCAAATTTGCTATCTGTGAGAGTTTTGCAGTTTTTTCTCCCTGTAGAACGCTAAAATGTGTTTTAGTGATTAGTGTAAGCCCTTAGTTGTTGTTTAATTCAAAAAAATGGATGGTTACCATCAGGCATTGGACAAGAATTCCATGAGAATTGTCTCATTGTCAGGTGTAGGCATGAGCCAACGTGCCATCGCACAACACCTAGGAATTAATTAATCCTCTGTGTCAAGGGCTCTCTCACGTTATAGGGAGACTAGTAGACACAGAAGAAAGCCAGGGCAAGGGCGTCCACGAAGCACCACACCCAGAGTCGACAGATATCTTCTACTGGATGCAGTTAAAAATCGCTTTAACAACAGTAATCAGTTAAGAGGGCAGCTTGCTGAAGTCAGAAATGTATAAGTTTCATCTTCATTTGTTAGAAGAAGACTGCTGGAAGCTGGCTATGCTTCCAGGCCACCTGCTACATGCCCCTTTCTCACCAGGGCTTACGGACCAGGCTAAGATTTTCCCAAGAACACGTAAACTGGGATAGGGATGCCTAGAGATCAATTTTCTTTGTGGATAAGTCAAGATTTGCTTTACATTCTGTTGTAATTAGCAGAGCGTGTGCTGGGTCGGGAGCATGTGCTTGTTGGATCCATAATCAACTACTAGTTTGTAGCACCAAATCCTTCTCCACAGGAAAGGATAAGACTCACAGTTCCATGTTCTATGTACAGTACCAGGTTGTTAGGAGATACATTGGGAATACCATTCAGGGCATGGTCCTCCAGCTCAGGTTAAGACAAAGGAAAGGCATTTGTCTAAGAGCCCTATTGGTAAAATTCATTGAGAGAAAAGTCATTCACTCCATAAAGCTGATTTATCTTCCAATCCTCAGTTTAATCCCATCAGGCAAAGACAAATCACAAGAACACTTGTACAGTTGTATACCAAAACTATTGTATACTTGAGGCAGGACATCTTTGCTGGGTGTCCCTTCCAGTTCAGGGATCAGGCTGGAGTGACAACCCACATTGGGTGGGTTGCAACAAATTGTCACTAGGTGGCGCCACTTGCAGGCTGTAATTTAGAGTCTGCATGGCGTCTGCTAGCAGCAATTTTCTGCTGCAGACGCCCTGACATTGGCCTAAAGCTTAAAACAAATGCATTCATCAAATGGGAGGGGAAAGGGGTGCCAGTTAAAAAAAGGTAAAACATTACAAATTTTCCTAACTATTTAATTTAGAATTTTTGTTTTCTCGATTCTTTGTCATCAAGCCATTAATACTGGGTGCCCCAAAAGCCCTTTCTGAACAAAACATTCACCTGCTGGAAGGGAAAGAGTGTGGAGACGACCAGGAGAGAGATATGCCCAGTGCAAACTTTCCCCACAAGTCAGTTATGGAGGAGGCTCCATCATGGCCTGGGGTGGTTATTGTTTATATGCCCGCACAGAGCTTTAAAGGGTATGTGATGGCACCCTGAAAGTGCAGAGGTACATAACAGACAATCTGGAACAACATGTGGTGCCTTTTGCACCATTTATTGGTGAGACATTTCAGTTGCTCCACGACAATGCAAGGCCAAATACAGCTGGTGTGGTTCAGGTCGGTATTTGAGTCCTGTCAATCCCAGCAAGAAGTCCAGATCTTAATCTGATTGAGCATGTCTGGGACGTGCTGGGGCGCCGCCTTAGAGGCAGAATGCCACTGCCAAGCACAATAATGGAGCTTAAGTGAACAGGCAACACTTGAAGAATGGGAAAACATTCCTCAACAGACGCTAGACAATGTGATTTCTTCAATGTCCAAAAGGTAAAATGAGATTATAAGGGCAAGAGGAGGTGTTACTCGTTATTGTTAAACAATAATTAGCAATTTGCAATTGGTTTTCTTTAATTAAGTTACATGTCATGCATTGCTATTTGTGGAGCTTATTATTGTTTTGGAGTTTATACACAATAAATAATGTGTTCCTCAATGTTTTTTACTCCGATTATGATGCACATTCATTATGCAGTATCCCAATAATGTTATCTGTAAAACATTAGGTGATGCACTAAACTTTCACAAATTGATCTGCAAAAAAATAGGTGATGCGCTAAATTTGCACAGCAGTTTATGAGGTTTTCGTAAGTGATAAAGAGAGCGGATAAAACTTCTTAAATATAAAATCACATTTGAGTGTGACTTTAATAAATCATTAACCCTAAGATGATAATGTTTTTTATTTTAAATTTGAAAGCTACTCGTGATAAATAAAACGTTCTACAAAAAACCTTTTATAATAAACATTAATTAAACTATTAATAGCTTTATATAAACATACTATAACTGTTAATGTATAACATTTTTAGTGCTTAGTGTTTTATTTATAAATTTGTCGAGAATCAATTAAAATAAACTTTGCCATCTTTATCTTTTTAAAACATGTCAAATCAAGATTCTTAAATGTTTTCGGAGGACAAATTTGCAACGTTTTCCACGTTTTTTTAAAACATATTTGCCAAAAACTTTCGATATTTTCTTAATACATAATTGTCAAACCTTTTAAAAATCGGGAAATTTATTTTAAATTTTTTAACGTTTCTTTTTGTGAATTTTGCTAAATATTTCTCTGTGGTAAATTTTTTAAATATGTCAATTTTTGACGTTATTTGGGGTAACATTGTCAAACTTTGTTGAATTTGATGGGAAGTTCTTTAGATTCAGATTCTCACAGAATTAACACTTTTGAAGTTAAGCTGTGACGTTACCCTAATTTGAATGTACCGAAGGTTGGAATGTGGTTTTGGCAGGTGTGGTCTCCTTTCTAAGTACGAGATAATCCTGCTTTAAGGGGTTGTCATGTATAGAAATTTAGTAGAAATAATTTCAAGAATATAACCGCAGGGTAACATAGCATACAACACGTCCAAATAACTTTTTTGGTTTGAAATTTGCCACATAATTTAATTAATCAAATATGGTAGCAATAGAAACGTGTTTTTTATGTATTAATTTATAATATGTAAAATTGCTTTATTGAAAATGAAAAATAGTGACATTTTATGTTCCTAACTACAACTAGTGCCACGCATTGGCAATTTTTGGCAATTTTTTTTATTTTGTGTTTTTAATTATAAAATAAATTATTAACATAACTTTACAAATGGGGGTGTATTTATCAGTGGCTCAAGGGCCTTGATGACCCATCCCTTTGAAGACGGCTAATTGTGCTTAGCCAGCGGTTTTATACACGGTTAGAGAAACTTACTTTTTACCCAAGCCCACAATTCTGCGGTAGACTTTGGCATATTTGTGGACAGGGGCGCTCTAGCCAAAATAACCCATTACGCAGGTAGGAGAGAGCAATCTTATTCTGCATCATGAGGTTGAGGCAGCAACATACCACTATCACTTTAATAAGCCAGGTCCGCAAGGTATTTTCCAGGTGCTAAAAGCCCTCCTGGAGCTCCTTTTACTGATCAACCAACGACATAGGCTGGGTGAACGTAGGCAACATTGCGTCCCAGAGAATCTGCCAAGGTGCCACTCTAGTGGCAGGCAGCAAGCTACTAAACATTGCAATGCTCCCAGGGTTACTATTTGGCCTTTAGTGCCAAATAGTACAACCGGGATGCACTATTTTGGTTTAACTTGTTGTCTTAACTGGTGACCTTCTCCCCCTTTTTTCGATTAGATTTTCCTTATGTCTAGGGCAAAAGCTCTGCAAATATAAAAAACATGAAGCATTTTTAAGTACGGTACTTTGGGGCATTCATGTGACGTCGCCACTTGCCCGCCATAAGACAGGAAAGGCCTATACAATATGTAAAGTTTAACTAATATTATTATTATAGAGTATATTTTTTGTAAATTATTTCGTTTTTTTGTGAAATAAATTGACAAATAAAAAACCTGAGTGACAATTTTATCTAAAGGTGTGAATTAAGATTGATAGTGTATATTTTTTTTGACAATTATTTTGTTTTTTTGTGGATGAAATTGTTAATTAAAAAACTCAGGGACCATTTCATCCAAACAAACAACCAAGTTTCAATAAATTTAACCATTCTTAGTTATTATAGTACCTTGTTTATTTGTGCAATACCATAATTCAGTAAATAAAAATTACAAATGTTAAATTTTATATCTGCAAGTGTATTTTTAACATTTTCCATATAGTGCACAAGGGTGTAGGCCTACTATTTAAATTTCAAATTATTTGTAGAAGCACCCTTTTTCCGAATAATGCACCCGTGTGTTATATTCGGCGTCGTACGGTAAATCCAAACTATAGCGTTATACGTTACTTATGATGGGCCCTCTGTGATCCTCCACAAGTACAACAAAACGTGCTCCACGTGGACATGTCCAGCGAGGGGGAAATGGCGTCTCACCACCCCACCGGCCACGTGATCCGGTACAAAGGCGACGCTTATTTTCTTTTCTGATAATTATTTTTTTTTTACCGAAATTTTTTTTACTATTTATTTTTGATGTTGATATCAACGAACGAATCGAGGAACCTCCTCCTCGTAGTACCACGTGCTTGCGTCGAATCAGGATGCGCTATATAGTCCTTGACAGCGCACATAAAAGCAGTGCGATTGGGAACGCGGTGTCAGGACGATAGCCGAACTATGGGATAGTAAAGGGAGGCCAAATTTCAAGATTCTTCATGAAAAACATCACCAAAAGTTAAGTTTTGTTGAACTATAGTCGTTGTCAGCGTCAACGTCGCACTCGCCAAAATTGCTCCGCCCGGGCCGCTAGCCGACCAACGACTCGATCGTTCGTGTTTTCGGGGTAAGTTCTGGGTCAACTTTTGTACCGGGGGACAAAACTCCGGGTTCGGTCACCGGTCTGAAACCGAGACTTTGTGAAGGCCGCGTACAAGGGGAGGCCATTCAAAAAAAATATGTCCGCATATTTTTTGAATACAGTAGAACTCCAATTATCCGAATCGCTTTCAGAAAGTAAATTTAAGGCTGAAACGTACATACATGAACAGCGATTCGCAATGGCTGTCCGAAAACGGATCTTGAGGGTCAAACAGCTTGCAGTACTTTAATTGACCGAGATGTTCAGCAAACAATGTCTTTCATTTACAATGTACAAGTACTAATGTACAGCACTTAAGTACATACGCTATTTAACATGTAAAAGTGTTGCCTTTTCATTTAATTAATTAAAAATGCATAGGCCTACAGT
Organism: Megaphyllum sjaelandicum; assembly: GCA_034698745.1. Lineage (NCBI taxonomy): Eukaryota > Metazoa > Arthropoda > Diplopoda > Julida > Julidae > Megaphyllum > Megaphyllum sjaelandicum. The sequence continues at coordinate 23,817 of JAQGBX010000507.1, read as the reverse complement.
ACCGAAAATAAGCTTTTTTCTTAAATTACATAATATATGTAGGCCTACCCTTTTTTCGGAAAAAATTCAATTATCCGAATTTTTCATTATTCGAATGGGGTCTGGTCCCAATTGATTCGGATAATTGGAGTTCTACTGTACTGTCAAGTTCTTCTGTCGTTTAAACCCACTGTCCAGTCATTATACTATCCTCTTCATACATTGTTGAATTCCACAAACTATTGTCCTGTAAGTACAATGTTTTAAAACCTTAACATGCATTGGGTATAATGCCGCGAAATTTAACAAAAATTTGCAGATTATGGGAATTGCAGGTACCAGAGATGGGCATTTCTTAGTCCATTGGTCAAACAAGGCTAACGACTTAAGGCTTAAGCATTCGTGTATTAGTCATGACTATACCAACTAGTGTGATTGGTTTTAGTCATTAGTGATTAGTTGTAGTCTATAGATTAATTAAACTAATATTCGGCAGTCATTAGTCGTATAAGCAACGCCAGGGAAATTCAACGTATTAAATTTTGTTGTCACAATCCAAAGTTGGCAAACTTTTTTAAAAGCTTCCCATTACAAATTTACTAGATTTTCAACAGTTTCCGAGGACAAATTTGAAGAAATTTTGAACAGTATCCGAGGGCAAATTTGAAGAAATTTTGAACAGTTTCCGAGGACAAATTAGCCAAATTTTCAACTGTATAACTTCGAACGTATTTAAGTATCCAACATTTTTCACAATTTGGCAATTGTCGAAAAATCTTACTTTAACCGTCTATAGTTTGCAATATTGTAAAAATATTCGCAAAATTGTCGAAAACTTTACAAAATTTGTCAAAAATGTAAAAAAGAATTGCGAAATATCTGCTAAGCTTTCGATGCTTAGACCAATGCCTTAAGGTAGTAATTAAGAGTATAAGTTGGAGTTGGGACATACTCTATCTTCTCCCAAACTATTGAAAATCTCCTTATACTGTAGAGATATGTGTTAATCTCTAACAAAAATAAAATCTTCTTCAAGCATTCTGTTTTTATGCCAAAACCGGGTTCCAAAAATTTCCTCAGTTTTTTATGCTGAATAAAAACATCTTTTTATTGCATCACAGCAACTTTCTGTATATCTGAATTTTGGATAGCGGATTATTAAATTTGTGTAAATAAAAATAAGTGTGCTATACTAGCACAATAGTGACTCATGCTGTTATCACACAGAATTGATATGCTCGTAAACATTGCATTATACCCACAGTTACAGAAATGTATATATAAGTCTATAATTCTTTTAAAATATTTATTATTTTCCAACATGGACGTGCATAGATGTAAGTTGTTACTGTGATTTATCAGGGTTCCCCTAGACCTGGAAATGTCAGGAAAAGTCGGGGAAGAATGGTTTATTACAAAAAAAGTCAGGGAAATTCAACTTATGTTGTCACAATCCAAAATTAATGCTTCTATTTGGTTAGCTCAGGGCTCATCTGCAAACTTTTTAAAATTTTCCGAGTACCAATTTGAAAAATGTTCAACAATTTGTCCTCGTTTTCCGAGCAAAAATTTAACACATTTCGTAATAGGAATTTGCAAGTTCTCGAGGACAAATTTTCAAAATTCGATATATTTTCCTAGTTCAAAACTGTAACATTTAAAAAAAATTCTAATACTAATTTAGATTTTTTTTTCAAAATCGTGGCTGACATTGGCATATGTCAATTTTGACATTGTCTTTGGTCAGGAAAATTGAATAAGAAATTTCTGGGGGAACCCTGTGTATGATTTTGGGTTTTAATGAAAGTATAGGTTATCCTAGTAAATTAGCACTAGCTGTACGATGTGGTGCTAACTACTGTATGTTAAGTATATTATTTCAGCTATACTAAGTTGAGCTTTATTACATGCATTTTTTCCAAAAAAAAAATTTCTCAAATAATTTATTGTTCTATCTTGGATTACTACTGAAATTTCCTTAGATCTGATATCTGCCAAAAATAGAACTATGAGGATACTGCAAAATCACTAAAGGAGAATGTTGTGTGAAATACTATGAAAATTGCAGTCGTGACCTGATGTAGGCCTACTTATAATACAAGAGGGCCCTGGACATATTGCCAATTTCAAGTGTATTTTAAAGGAAACGGGATTGAAATAATTTTCAAGATGGGGTCAAATTTCAAATTCATTTATATTTCATATCAGTACGTTTGATATTGCAGGTGTAGGGTTTAGATGGGACTAAAATAGGTCCATCAAGGTCAGCATGGTACATGCTTACTTCATTGCTGACTGATGAATTAGGCTCGAATTTGTCCTCTGAGTCTCCTCCAGATTCATTTCCGCCTGATGGCAACGAAAGGTTTAAGAAGCGCCTTAGAGGGCGCTGCTGTAAGACTTTTTAAGCGATGTAAACTTCTTCTACATTGTAATGTACACCAGTGTGCACTTTACATGGATGGCTACATTGTATAACCTAACCATTTTAAAATAAATCTCAATGTGCAATCAATATACAGTGTATTACCACAAAAATGCCAATTTCCGAGATTTACACAGAAACATACCAATACATTGAGCATTAGGATGTTTATCCTGCTTGTAAAACTCGATCTATGAAAGGCACTATATGTCAGGTTATCTTGGACAAGTCAAAATTGCCCCATCCATTATCAACCTTAATGAAATTCCTTGTTAAAATACATCAAAATAAACTGTTTGTCCCATACATTTGGCCATCTCTACATTTCCCTATCATATGAACAGGGTGGCCACAGGTCAGGGAAAAGAATTGGTCAGGAAAGTCGTGGAAATGTCAGGGAAATTTGTGAGTGGTCAGGGAAATTTTCCCAAATAAAAGCAAAAATGCTATCCATGCACTCAGTCTGCTAGCAGTTCCATCCCCAATCCTCTTCAGCTAAACTCGTAACAAAATCTAGTATTTTGCCAAGCTTCTCATTGAAATTGTTATTTTATTTTTCTTTATGACAAAAAAAACTGATATGCATTAAGTAGTAAGTTTTGGTCCGGGAATTTTAGATTTTAGTCAAGGAGAAGTCAGGGAAATAGAAAATGAAAATGTTGTGGCCACCCTGTATGAAGCAGTTTTAATATGTAAAGGGTCTTTTTTAAAACAAAAATTCAAAATAACTACAAGTTGCATTTTTGTAAAGGCTAATATTTCCCCCATCACATGCAGTATTCAGTTTTCATAATTCTGGACAAGCTAACCTTTCCCCATCAGATAAGAGCATATGGCATTTTTTTGTGTTCAAAATCAAAAGTCACATTTCACCATAATGACAGATGTTTTCGGGGATTTTTATCGCTTTAAATGAATTCGAGTTCGGGTAAAGGGACTTGTGCAGAATCTCATGATTCAGCTGATTGGCCATTAAAAAAGCATTGTTATTTGCCGGTTACTTTAATCGGAGTTAGGTACAAAACATCAGGATGAAAACCATGCAAATATTGATACACGAATCTGCAATATGTTAAAGGCAAACAAAGATAATTGGAAAGACAGAATGGTGACCTGATAGGGAAAATATGTTGACCAGATGGTCTTCATCATTCCAGCTTTTGATGATTTATTTTCTAACAACTGTGATAGCAATATGACAAGCATTACGTTTGTTGTCTAAAATTTTGTAATCAGAGGATGCGGAAATGAAAATTTAATCCTGATTTGACATACGATGTTTGATGGCGTGTTATTTTATCATTTAGAATTTTCTGAAATTTTCGTAGATGATTGGCCTCAATTCCAATGATTTTAAATCATGTACGTTGCCATGCACTGACTGTAAATGAGAAGTGCAGAATTGGTCGAAATGCAAGAAAGTATTGAGAATTGCCTCTTGAGATTTGCCTCTAAAATTGTAGAATTGCTAACTGTAAATCAACAGAGTTCCACCAGAAATTTTATTTTCAACTTCCCTGACTTTTCCAGATTTTTAAACAAATTACCCTGACCAATGACATGTCAGAATTGACATATGCCAATGTTGTCCACAATTTTGCAAAAACGACACAGGACAAAGACAATATTCAATATTTTGCAATTTTTTTCAAAATTAACAAAGAAAAATGTTACAAAATCAGCATGAAATAATTTTGAGAAATCTTATTCGGGATATGAAGAAAAAATTTCAAATTTGTATTCGGAAAATTTTTGACTTAATACAAATTTGCAAAATGTCTACATTTTACGGTTAAAAACTTGGTAAATACAGTATGTACTCGGAAACGCTTAAAAATTTTGCAAATTTGTCCTCGGAAACGGTTGAAACTTTGGCAAATGTATATATTAATTGTGACAACATTAATACGTTGAATTTCCCTGACTTTTCCGTGCATTTTCCAGTTCTCTAGCTTTTCCAGGTTTTAAAGGTCTGGGAGAATCTTCATCAAACTGTAAGCTTGATAAGAATGTAAGAATATATTAATATGGTAACATACAATATATTGTCTTTTAAATATGGTACAATGTGCCAATTAGCTGACATTTAGAACAACCCCTTCACTCTCGTTTGATTATCAGAAAAACCGTTCAAATCGCTAACATGAAACTCATGAGCTCATATTATGTTTCAAGTTTTATCTTTCAAAACAAAATGGATCTATACCATTGATACATATAAATAAATTTCGTTTTTTGTTTTTAAGTAGAGGCCTGCTATTACGATGTAAAATGGCGTGTTATTAGCCGGGAAAGTCAATTCTAGATGCTAAAGATTGGGATGTTAGGGTTGTAATATCTGAATTAAATGTTAAATCTATTGTTATCATTTAGAATAACAATTCGACTACATGAAATGATTTACAATACCTGAAAAGAACATTTTAAGTTATCAATCTGTTTTTGAAGCCGCCATTTTATTTTTCGAAATGTGCATTTTCATTGCAAATTTTGAAACAAAAAGGAGTCTTGCAAACAAAAAAACATGAAGCGCCATACTTTATTGATATTGGTGGAAATTATGAAGCACCGCTAATGGCAAGCTTTCATTTTGAAAATTAAAAATGTCCATTGTTTTCAAGCAAACGACATATCAGAACATGTCTAGACTCGCAACGTGTATTTGGAGCAAATTGTTACGCTTGTCTTGCGTCGCCACAACTTTTAGTCAGGCCGATTCACGATGATAACAATAATCTCGGTTTGAAACAAGAGGCGAAATATCCCCGCCATCATTAACTTCGAACAGCAAAATTTGATGAAGAAAAAACAATCCAAGGTTAGCTATTACTAAAATATATTGCCTTGCAATTTCGCGATTAAATCTTATCGCAAATATGTAGCGGTGCTTTAAATTAAACATGTCTTGCCAACACGAGTTTGGCAACCTATGCTGCAATTCCGCTTAGCAGAAATTTTTCCAGAAATTTGGTTTGGGGAAGCAAAAAAATAACATCTAAAAAATAATGGAGACCGCGGTCATTAGGTTGTACGTCTTTATTGTCACGTGATAGCACACACCAGCTAGAGCTCTAGCTATGTAAAATGACAAAGTTTACCAATCCTTATTGTATACAAGTTCTGAATCAAAATAGGCAATGTTTTTTTTTCTGCGATATTCTCTGCGATTTTGTCCACAATTAATGCAGAATACATAAAGGAACTTCATGTTGCTAATTGTTGCCAGTTGTTTCTGGAAACAAATTTGTATAAACATACTGGAACGTTCCGTCCACGTCAAGAAACTTATTTCATCAACATTTTACTATAGTCGCTTTTGTTTCAAAACAAGAACAGCATACTCCAGTTAGCTCTTCTCTAGACCAGGGTTCCCCCAGATCTGGAAAAGTCAGGGAAGAATGCCTTTTTTTTAAAAAAAAGTCATGGAAATTAAACGATTATAAGTTGTGGCGATCCAAAATTAATGTTTCCAGATGGTTATACATGTAGTTCAGGCCCCATTTCTAAACAATTTGACATTTTCCCAGTACAAATTTGCAAAATTGTCCACGTTTGCCGACGACAAAATTGCAAAATTGCCCACGTTTTACGAGGACAAATTTTCAAAATTCTCCACCTTCTCCGAGGACAACATTACAAAAAAATTCACGTTTTTCAAGTATAAAATTGCAAAATTTTCCTCGTTTTCCGAGGACAAAATTTCAAAATTTCCACCTTATCCGTTTCCATGTTTTAAGAGAACAAATTTGCAAAATTCTCCACGTTTTTCGAGTACAAATTTGGAAAACTTTCTACATTTTTTTGGTACAAAATTGACAATTTTTTAACATTTGTTAATGCAAATTTTTAAAATTTTTAATTTTCAAAATTGTCCTTAGTACATTTTGCAAAATATTTTACTGTGTCGATTTTGCAAAATATGTCAATTTTGGACATTAAGTTTTTTTAAAACCTGGAAAAGTCAGGGAAGTTGAAAATGAAATTTTGGGGGAACCCTATAGACAGTAAACAAGCAACTGAGTGGAACGAGCAACAAACTGTCCACACTGAATCAGCAACACTTCTGGAAAAAGAAATGCTTATCCTTGTTGCTAAACTTCCTTTGATCTGTACCGCGTTTTATGGAAATAAGAAACTTAGGGTAACTATTGTTTCTGTTTCGTAAACAATAAGGAACTTTCAGCAATATAAAGTTGCATATAGGAATCGGCTGAAAGAAGAAGCAACAGGAGCAAAGTTCCTCTGTTTCCTCCAGTGTGGACTTAATTAGTTTAAGATTTTTACTATAGATCTGCTTATATTCTTATAAACAATACCAGAGTGGTTTAATCTTATCGCTGATCAAAATCCTTTTAATCATTTGTTAGGATTTCGTTGCAGTGTTTCAACAAATCTGTAGATGCAGTATACACATGTATCTAATCAGTTTTTATAAAAGCATGTTTAAAAATTACAAATTGTCCATCAACTGGCTAGATATCTCAAATCGGTATTCAATGGCGATGGGGTTCAATGAAACTATCACACTAATTTATCACATAAATGGAAACATTACGTGTTTAACATTTTAATGTCAGATTTTTATTTTATGAGCGAATTTAACGTTAGAAAAGTATTATCCAATTTATCTGTTAATAATTTAGAACATGATTTGAGTTAACTTGCTTTCCCTTTTTCAACAAGAGCAAACTTTTTCAACTTTTTCAACTTGTTAACTCAATGAAAGTTAGATGTTCGGATTAGAATGTTTTTGTTTTTTGAACGAAGCTATAGCTCCGAAATGTTCAATGTACTATCGAGTAAGACCCAGGTTTGATTCCCGAGTCGGTCATCCTAAATGGAGCTTTTACATGGTTTCCCGCAATTCCTCCAGGCGAATGCTGAGATAGTTTTTAAATTAAATCGGCCATGGCCGTTTTCCTTTCCCATCCCACCCTCCTTGTTATGTTAAAGTCCCAAATACGGGAAATATAACTAAATTGTGATGTTGGGGTCCATCAGCTTAGTCTGACTTAATTTGTATAATGATCCCTCCTGCGAAATAGTACTATGTACATGGACTGACTGCAGGGTAAAGAATTGAAGATTACTAGGTTGCTTTTTTTTCCTCAAAACATTAAACAAATTTGCAAACATGCAAAAATTTGTATAAAAAAAATCAGAACTTCGTCATCATTTCTCGCACTACATGAAGTGCCCAGGTGTGATTAAAACTTCTGAATATTTACTATAGCATCACCACACACCATTAAATTGATCATTGAGCCAATAACTAGAATTGAATTTTTCATTGAATTTTTTTTATAGAAAAAAAACATGGTGGATTTCACATAGTTTTAATTTGTTTTACTATTGTTTGAATTTTGTAATTGACACAACTCCACATTTTTTCATTTTGTGATAAGGCTAGTTTCAATGCATGCATATAATGCATTTAAGTGTCATGAGTTGTGTCACTTCTGAAGAATTGCTGAAAGATAAACCCACTTATAATAATTATTTACAATGTCACAGTTTTATACTAAGTACCTTTCTCGTCATCCACTGTGTAAAATCGTGGTTTCGACGACTTAGGGTAAATTTAAATGTAAAATGGTACCTCAAGAAGAGTAACTTCTAAACTTATGTAAATAAAAAAAAATGTTTTAAATTCGTGCAGTCATGATGCAGGGTTCAAGTCAAGCAAACGTTTGATGAAAACATTTGTCAGCAAATATCAGGGTCGAAATGCATTTCCAAGGGCATATATTTATCCAACCTTTGTCTCCAAACATACTGTAGTGTCCACAATAAAGCAAGCAAATGATCTCCGAAGAAAAATGATAGGATTAGTCTTACAGAGAATAACATACGGTACCCTCAATCAACTTTTTTACCCCTACGGACCGGTGAAAATTGGAAAAATATTTCAGATACCGTTCTTTTTTAAACAAATTTCCTTGAGCAAGACATTGTCAAGAATTGAATATGCCAATGATATCCTCGATTTTGTAAAATCGACACTGGAAAATTTTTCAATATTCTGCGAAATTTACCAATGATAATTTGGAACAATATAACAAAATTAGCATGACAAAATTGTTATAATTTTCAAATTTGTCTTCGTAAAATGTGGAAAGTTTTGAAAATTTGTCCATGTTAAAGGTTGGAAATGTGGCAAATTTGTATAACGATGAGTTTGTCAATTTTGAAAATTTGTACTCGGCAAACGTGGACATTTTTGTAAATTTGTACTCGGAAAATGTTGTAAATTTGTACTCGAAAAACGTGGACATTTTTTGGAAATTTGTACTCGGGAGACGAGGAAATTTTTGCAAATTTATACTCTGATAATGACCAGCGCGCGGTTGAGGAACAGTGCCTTAATCTTCAATCATAGAATTTTATAAAGTAATGTCACGCCCCATATACTTCGTGGAAATCCAACATCAGATTGCAAACCATTAAAATCAATCATTTAAAATGTCATATTTTTTACATGCATTTACATGTTGGTGCTTGTTTTCTTTTACATAAGCAATTAAATGTAAAAAAATTGGCAAGAATAATGCTGGACCATTTTGGAAGAAACTTTAGGTATAATTTAGAATGACCTTACAACTGCAAAAGTACGATTCCTATAGCTTTTATCTGAGTACCCCTATCATTTCCTTGTGAATTTTTTTGCCAAAACTTTTTTCCTCAAACGGTTTCACGAAATGTCTTGAAATGCTGTATTTGTTTCATGTTTTTCTGCGATGTTTAGTTTTTTTTTTGTTCCAAAATTTAGCACCCTCTAAATGTCCACTTCTCTTCAGTTTTATTTTCATTAAAACGATTGATAACAATTTAATCTGCAAAAACGTCGACTAGCCCCTGCCATCCATCCATCCCATCTCCAGTCTCCCCCCTGCAGTACAGTAGGCTAAGAGTAACCCTCCTTGGGGGTGATTCGACCTTTCAACAACCATCCAGATTTAGCAGAGACATAAAAAAGTGGGTGTAAAGGTCACCACTCACCAGTTAGCAAAAAAAAGTGTTTTTTAAAGTTTTTTTCTCCCGTGGCCTTGTGTCTCAAATGTCCCTTCCGAAACAACGCGTAAATCGACCAAAGCGCCGTCTATCTGACAAATTTTTTTTCTGGTTTTCTCCAGAGGACGACGACACGCTCCTCCAGCTCAGGCCCAATCCGGACAACGGCAGCATCCAGGACGAGCCAAGTGCGTTGGACGCCATGTTACCCAGGCGTGTGCCCATGATCGTGGTGAACGACCGTCCCAACTACACCCCCTTTATGGTGGAAAGTATGAAGCGCCGCCTGCGCTTTTTCTTCATGGACCCCGTGCAGAAGTGGAAGGCCCGCAAGCAGTTCCCATGGAAGTTGCTCTTGCAGGTCATCAAGATCATCATCGTCACAGTGCAGGTAAGCGATGCTAGAGAGCCTAAATTAAGCGATGCCTGCATGCAGCGCCCCTGGTGGGGAGGAACTGACGCCTGACGACAGGCATGTGCTTCTCCTCAGCAGCAATGCTGAGGAGAATGCAATGGCAGCTAGGCTCACTACCCTGGTCGAAGGATTAGTATAGAACAGTACAAAATTATCCTGATATTAACTGATATCAGTACAGCTTTTACTGATGTTAGTACAGCTCTTACTGATGTTAGGAGAGATCTTACTGATGTTAGTAAAGATCTTACTGATGTCAGTAAATTAATGTATCTATATATCTCTGACAATGCTGATGACATTGCCTGACATTAGCATCATCATCACAAATTCGCAATGCTCTGGTCAGGTAGCTCTGGTAGCTTCCCCAACAGGTTCTGGGAGCATTGCAGAGGGCGGCTTCCACACTTTCGTTAGATGCCGCCACAGTCGAGCCTCATATCAACTGATAGCGCGATAGCTAATTTATTTTTGAGACTCCCTTACCTAAAGTAACATTCAGTTAGGAACTGGAGGAGTATATTTTTTCTCAGTAAAAAATAAGTTCCATTTTTTAAACTTTCACTATACTACGAGACGTACTCTTGTTGGAAACTTGCATTATATACATGTATTTTGGTTTTTCAAAGAACATTTATTTTTAGGATTCCTTGAAGATTATCCGGAAGATCCGCTTTTTGCGTGAACTTATCCATTTTCAACCTAAAATAAAAAAGGACAAAGTCCGTGAAGACCATCTTTTTCACTGACATTTTACTTTTTTTATTTTCTGCTGAAAAAGGATAATTTAAAAAAAAAAACTAGCATTTTTATGAAACAAAACAAACGAATACTTTGGAGAGCTTTTTCAATATTTTCTTAATTTAATTCAATTTTCTTTTCTGCTGAAAATGGACTCTTTTTTTAAGAAATTGGTCAGTACCGGTACTTTTAAACGTCGCATTGTCACAATCTAAACTACATATTTTTACATCGAAAACAACTCTTTGAAATCAATTTTCTACATAGCTTTTTTTAACAAACAAGTTTCGAAACAGTCGTTCGTTGTAACGTTGCGTACTCTAGTCTTTTGGCACTTTCAATTGAGAACGTTGTGTTTTTCACCACAACTTTCAAAGTGCGATCGTACTTTAAAGTACGTGATGTTTAGCAAGTTCCCTGGATGGTGTTTTAAACCCTGCAGAAATGCTTACAGGCACATTTTACGATATCTTAACCGTGAAATGTCAGAAAGGTTTCGAGATGGTGTTATTCGATCAAATTGATAAACATCCTTTGACCCGGGTCAATAATTGACGTAATTCGCTCAAGTGTTTTCACTTGTCCTTGATTCACTTCATCTGTGGCCTAGCCAATGTCGATTGCACAGTAGTCAAGTGCGCAATAACATCCTGGCAAACGGATGAGAGTCACTAATTTCCGATCATTGCAAATTTTTAAGCCATTTTTAGCTCATTTGGAATATACTGGTTACAAAATATTTATCGATGACGTCAATTACAATTTGGTTTAAATAGGAGTGTATTGTTGAGCCACCGAGTGGTACAATCTTACAGCACTGATTAACACTGACTTCCTGCTTTTCAGAACCAATGACTTCCGGGGATTTGTGTTAAAGTGCTACAGCATGGTACATGTACATGTCTTGATTCCCTTGATTCCAAACAACAGGAAATAAATTGAACTGGTTACTCCTGAAAAAGTCAGTGAGGAATGGCTTATTTTAAAAAGTGCAAGGAAATTCAACGTATAAATGTTGTCACAATCCAAAATTATGTCTCCACGGGGTTAGGTCAGGGCCCATTTGCAAAATTTTGATCTGTTTTCGAGTACAGATTGTTAAAATTTTCAATAGTTTTCGGGTGGAAATTTTCAACATATTCCGAGGACAAATTTGCAAAATTCTCAACTTTTCCCCGAATACAAATTTTCAGAATTTTTAAACATTTTGCGAATAAAAATTGGTTAAGTTCTATTTTTTAAAAATTTCTTTGTAAATTTTGCAAATTTTTCACAATTGTTATTATTACATTTTTTAACATGTTGAATATTGTCATAGCCCACGGCCTTACCGTCCGTAGACTGACATAAACTGCAGTTCTGATTATGTGTAGCGTAGTCTCCTCAAAGGTGTCTGGGGATCAGCCAGAACGTTATCCCCCAAATATTGAAAACGTTAAACATTAAAAATTGTGGCTAACTTTTTGCATATGTCAATTTTGACATTGAAATTGGCCAGGGAAATTTGTTTAAAAACTTGGATAAGTCAGGGAAGTTGAAAATGAAATTTCTGGGGAATCCTGATATTGTCTTGGAACCAGGTATTCAATGCTTAACTCTTGACTCAAGCATGAAAGCAGAGAGTCTACATTGTAGCTCCAGTTAGATACATTTGAAGTGTACTTGAAGCACGCTTAATTTCTACGGTAAACGTTGAAAGGAAATAAATATAAATTAGAGCATTGGGTGCACTCAAGTCAAAAAGGTGCTTTACAACGCACCTAAATTAGTCATGTGTGCAAAATCGACAGGCTAATTTGGTTTCAAAATTCGCCCAAAGCCAAAAGCGTTATTTGCAAAGCTGTCTAGTACACCTATTATTAAGAAAATGCATTGTTAAAGTATGTTTTGCTTAAAAGTCTTGGTCAGCAAAGCAATAATATGTTGTTATTTTTTATCTTTTTGACTTAGCTGGCCCTGTTTGGCAACGCCCGTTACTCACACATCAACTTTTACGAGGACAACCATGTGGCCCTGTCACACCTCTTCCTCAAGGATTGGGATTCTAGTCGGGAGGTGGAAGCTTACCCACCAAACGAGGGACCTTACGCCATCTACACCAAAGATGAATTCTACCAGCATATCGATTTCACTGTGGATAGGGTGAGTCCGACCTTGAAAACCTCTTCAGCCTTGATGCCCAGTGACCTATTATGCTAGTGGAAAGCACTTTCCGCCCTGGGGTCGTGAGAATGACCGATTTGGGTCAGACATCGGCCCTTTTTTGGGTCAAGAGCGTCGGGGTTCTGTAGGGTGGTTGTCTGAGGTCCGTTAGCCGAGGAGGTAGATGACCTGATATAAACTGTGAATCTATGCCTTGTGGAAGAAGCTTCCACAGATTTTGAAATTAAATGTCCTCGGTGTGCCTTGGTTCTCACTGGAACATTGGTCCAAGAATGGCCCATATAGCAGATTCCCAGCAATATTAAGTAAAGGTTGACTATGGCCAGGCATGGTTCCAGTATGAAAACAGGTTTGAGGTGTTCTGGGTTGCTAACATATTTGGTCTAGCCATATTGATGGTGTATCCACAAGATGCTTAGTTTGTTTTCCTTGTGTTTTTGTTGTGCATCCAAAAAAACGTTCGTAAAATGGAAAGTTCCTAAATGGGAATGGTATTAAAAAGGCGAAACGTGCAATTTGCTCCCACCAATACATGTTTTGGTAGCGAAAAAGTCACTAGCAACACAAATATTTGAAGTCGTAATGGTTCATTCTCTATGGGGATATTTCGAAAATGTCTTTACTAATAAAACCTAATGATTTCTGGTTTTTTTATCCTGTAGGTAACGAAAGATATAACTAGGAATTGTGATACTCTCGTTTTTTTTTTAATATTCCCATGGAATCCTAAATTGCTTTAAAACCTCAAATTGCTAGTTACAGTCGACCTCCCACCCCACCACCTCCTTTTTACGGCATATGCAGGGATTTACGAAAAAGTTCGTAAAATATAAAGTTACTAAATGGGAATGATATTAACTCAGTGAAAATTGCAGTCATGTTGGTATTATTATCAGCTTCAGTTGTGGTGCCCATTTTTTCTCTTCCAATTTGGGAGGACCCAAAATCGAACCAATTTGAATAAATTTCACGTTCCCGGAAGGAAAACATTGAAAATTATACACACTATATGAGGGAAACGAGTCGATAAAAAGGAGCGAATGTCATTTTAGTTCGTAATTTGGAGCGCAAATTAACATTAGTTCTATGGGATATTTTTGGGACCTTGTAATGGTTTCATACCTGAAAAGTGCATAAACATGGTTCCCACAGCTAAACTTGGAATGTCAGGGAATTTGAGGAAGTCGTGGAAGAAACCTGGAAGGTCAGGGAACTTTTCAAATTGATCCTGGAATATTTCTGACCTAGATTATGCTGACAAATATATGCCATAAACTTGTTACCGTAAGACACGAGTAAAGCAGCCGAGACAAAAATGAATGACATTATTTCTGTTGATAAAGAAATTGCCAAAGCTGTTCGGGAAGCATTTTAAGTTAGCCAATTCTTCCAACTAAGTTTTTTTAGAGTTACAAAATGTTTTAAAATGTTCATGTTTCAATTTTTCTACCATTTTACTAGAAATGAGATGTTAGAATTTGTGTACCATTTTACTAAAAATGAGGTGTTAACTTTTTCATAGTCATGGAAAGATTAAAAAATGTCCTGCAAAAAGCTGAATGTTGATTGTAAATTACAGGTTTTCAAAATACCACAAAATAGACTCTTATCCAAGTTTGTTTCAAGAGTTGACCACCTCATACCAATTCCCGCTCTGAAATCCATGCTTGAGGAAGTTGAGTTGAGGACAGTTCTGACACTAGTACCTCTGTCTCAGTACAGTTAGGGGAAAATTAAGTGCTTCCTGCTCTTCTTTGGAGCAGCACATTGAAAAATTCTCAACATTTCCCTGTTTTGGAATCTGGAACACTGGACCAGGCTCCAGATAAGATTAAATTTGATACCCAGAAAATCTTGAGATAAATATTGGCAAATATTGACAATGGGTAACTTATTCAGTGCCTGGTCCACTGTAGAAAGAAGGAGTGGAGTAAGGAAAACCGGAGAAAATATTTATAAAGTGATGAAATGGGTAAGCAGGAATTTCTTGGGTCAAGTTGTGGCAAATATTTTGCACGATTTTTTTTTTGCATTTTTTTTATTTGATTGAATCCATTTTCATGTTATTTTACTCGTGTTTTTAAGTAGTGCAGGGTTAATTCCGACGAGTTGCTGGCGGAAAAGCATAAAGTCCAAGGCGTATTCGTTAGGAAATCATAATCGCATGGCATATCAGTATTTACAGGAAAAACTCAGGGACGGCGTTTTGGGGACAAGCCCTAGAAATCCAGGGCTACTGTTTTCGATCATGAGTCACTTGGGCATGTTTCTGCACAAAACTTTAGAAGTAGAATCAGTATAGTCAGTTTTGATTTTTTGTAACTTGTTGATACAGTATGTTCCAAGGCTTGCGCAAGACATTAGGATTGATTTGCATGTTTTACCTACATGTAAATAACACATAATTCAGGGTTACCCCAGACCTTGAAAGCCTGGAAAAGTCAGGGAAATTCAACGTGTTATTGTCAAAATCCATAATTAATCGTTCTTCGAGCTTGGCTCGGGGCCCATTTGCAAACTTTTGAAAAAAAAATTCCCATTACATATGTGCAAAATCGTCAACAGTTTCCGAGGACACATTTGCAAAATTTTCAATTTTTATCGAGGAATGAAAAGTGAAAGGTTGAAAAAGAAAAGTTTTAAAACTTTTTAAAATTGGCAAGATTTCCAAACCCAAATTTTCAACTGTTTTCCAGTAAAGATTTGTATCAATGACAAATTGACAAATTCTCAACTTTTTTTAGAGTACGAGTTTTCAAAACTTCTCGAGTAAAAATTTTAAAAACTTTCAACATTTTCCGCATGCAATTTTTTTAAAATATAACAAAATTGTCATGATAATTTTGAAAATTTTCCAAACACTAGTAAATTTTGAAAATATTATTGAACATTGTCCTTTGTAGATTTTGCAAATTCTTGAACAACATTGTCATACAGTACGTCAATTTTGACATTGTCACTGGTCAGGGAAATTTGTTTAAAACCCTAGAAAAGTCGATGAAGTTGAATATGAAATTTCTGGGGAACACTAATCATCTAATCTTAAATTTACGTAATCACACAGTGTTTCGGGTTTTTGGTTTTTTTTTGCATTAAATTATAAATTCCCCAAGATACTCTATTGACCCATCTGAACTGCTTAGCAAACTATGGCAATATAACCAGGCTAAAAAGTCTGTTGCTCCCCAAAATCTCCAGAATGGGTGCAAAAATAAAAAAAAATCAGAACATAAGAACCCTGGGGCGCTGAATTTAAAGGTACCCAAAACATATGGCTTCAAGATCCATTTCAAGGGCATTTAGGTCCTATATATGAAATCTTGATCGCTACAAAACAAATAACTTCTTGGCTTCTTGGATCTTTGCACCCTTGCACAATACCGCTACATTTTTTGCAGGAAAGCTGTAGGGCCTGGTTTGTTTTAGGATACGAGCTGTTCGAGATGTTTTGGGCACCGTTAAATTCAGCGCCCCATGCTTTTTATATGTCCCCATTGTCTGATTTTTCATTTTTCCACCCATTTTGGTGATTTGGGGGTTACAACAGACTTTTTAGCCACGCTGTATACAATGTAGTTAGTAAACCTTCCCAGATTCCCAGAAGCATAGACTCACGTGGTTTTCATTTTATTTCCTTTTAAATAGTTTTAGAGATTGAAAATTTATCACATTCTGATCACTAGTTGAATGCAGCCTCACTAAATTGCATACTTTTGGAATGTTACTGTGTTTACGAAGCTTATCAAAAACGCACTTCTTTTACTGGATAACATCACATGTAAAATAGGCAGCAGACTTCCACAAATTTTAAAATTTCGTACGAAATTCTAAAGTGAGTTAGAATTTCAAAACGTCAGTTTCAAAGTCAATTTAAGGTTTCAGCCTATGTGATTAAATAGATATATATTGCAGGAATAACATCGTGTTCTTTAATTTCTTAAAAGTGTCCATGTCATAAAAGTTCATTTAAGTTATGGCTGAAATGTAAGTTTTCCTTTCCACGATTTTATGGAAAAAACTGTTTTAAATTAAGATTAAGAACTTTAAAGAAACTTAATTTTAATTTGTTGAGCACACAAAATTGGGAAGTTTCGTAAAAATGAAAGTTATTGTTTCTTAATGTTTAAGCAAGTAACAATTCAACACAAATATTTTGGGATGTATTTTGAAATGCGTTTAGGATGTATTTTCAAATTTGCCAAATGAGTTAGGTAAGAAACAGCTACGTGTACGTGCATTGAACAAGTAAATAAAATTAATTTCTGAATTTTTAACAATTTTGGGGAATTTTCTAAAACTCATTAAAGGGTTATGATTCAAATAGTGCTTCTACAAATGAATACTAAAAAATGCAATACAGCCCTTATTAAAAAAAATTAGAATAATGTTGTGTAACTTTTAAGCCACAATCGATTAAAAGAAATGAAAAAAAAAAGAATTAGGAAAAAAGTGAAATTGGTTAGATTTCATTCATGTGAAATGGATCGCACATTTTTACTTGCTCCGAGGGCGTATCATTGCTCATTTTAATCAACAAACACTTTCAAAGAATTACGCTGTACTAAACTTGACCTGAACAACGTAGAACAGAAGCCAATGGTTATGTTTCGTCTAGCTTTGCCATTCACCCTTGTTCGTGTCTCAGATCAGTTTTTATCTGAGGATGTCAATGGCCATTGGGCAGTTGACCCAGCAAGCAATTTGATACTTGAGAAGTTGCACTTAGGCACACGCATGACAAGCTGCGCTAAACTTACAAGTTCAACTTTGAATTGACTGTTGAACGGTTGTTTCAATTTTGTATCCATGCTGAACAAGTGAAGTTGTTTTGAAATCAATGGCAGAGGTTTCAACAGGAATCCTTGCACACACAACGCTAATTAAGAACTTGTGGAATGGCTTGCGTGAAATACGGAATTTATTCCAGAACTGCTTGTTACAGGGTGGTTTATGCATTTACTTGTGATGGTACAGGGGAAAGGTACTTAGTTCCAAACCATTGTTGACTTTAATTAAACATTTTCCATAATCATGGGTTCTACTTGCTCTCAATCATGGCCGCTGCCCTTGTCGCTTCGAAATCATCGCTCATTTGCATTGATCATGTGGCGACCATGGACGGTCAAAATGGTCGATGCACAGTGGAGGTCGGAAGCGCCATATGTCACGGGCGTGACCACGTACCAGGTGGAGCCTTACCTGGAGGTCAAGGACGTCGCCTGGCCCTTGTTCCGACGTCATTATTTCGAACGGCCACGCTGGCACACCCGTCTTTGCGAGGGCATCTCGCCCTGATGGTCGTCGCGTCGGAGATGGCTGTAGGTGCGGTGCTACAGCAAAAACAACGACGGGCATTGGCAACCACTTGCGTTTTTCTCCCACAAGCTTTCTCCCACCGAGAGCAATTACAGCGCATATGATCACGAGCTGCTGGGCGCCTACGCCGCCGTCAGACATTTCTGGCATATTGTGGAGGGCCGGGCGTTCACGCTCTACACTGATCATAAGCCGCTGACTTTCGCGTTCACGCAGCTGTCGGACCAGTCCTCAGTGCGACAGCTGCGGCACCTGGACTACCTGGGACAATTCACGACGGATATCAGGCACGTCCAGGGGAGAAGAAAGTGGTCTCTGACGCTCTTTCGCGCATCACAGCCATCACGGACCTCCGTGATGGCTCCGTGAAAACAGCCTGACCTCCGTTTCGAGCACATCCACATCGACATCGTGGGGCCACTACCGCCGTCGAGAGGATTCACTTACGCGCTGACCTGCGTGGACCGCTTCACTAGGTGGCCGGAGGTGTTTCCCATGGACTGCATGACGGCCGAGACGGTGGCCCGGGCGTTTGTCGAGGGATGGATCTCGCGCTTTGGAGCGCCCGCCCGCATCACCTCGGATCAGGGTCGGCCGTTCGAATTGCGTCATTTGCGTCATTGGCATCACTGCTGGGCGCAGAACGGATTCGTACAACGCCATATCATCCCGTGGCAAACGGCATGGTGGAGCATTTCCACCGGCAGCTCAAGGCGGCCATCGAATGCCACGCTACGGAGCGGTGGGTCGACATTCTCCCCATCGTTCTCCTGGGCATCCAGACGGTGGTCAAGGAGGGCCTGGGAGTCCCCGTCGCGGAGATGGTGTACGGCACCACAATACGACTCCCCGGAGAGTTCTTCAAGCCGGGAACGGCCCCAGTGAACCCGGCTCCGGGACTACATGGAGCAGCTGCGGCCAATGCCGGGCACAGCACACTGCCGCACGACCGTCTTCATGCCCGTCGAGCTCGCGAAAGCATCGCATGTGTTCGTGAGACATGATGCAGTCCGTTGCTCCCTGCAGCCACTGTACGATGGCCCGTTCGTGGTGCTCTCACACCAGGAGAGAACTTTCACCTTGTTGGTTCGTGGCAAGTGGTTGATCATCAGAATGGACCGCCTCAAGCCTGCCTTCCGTGGCATCAACGACCCGAGCCAGCCGCTGCTGGCGAATCCGGCAGCAGCAGCACCGCCACCTCCGACGATCCATTTAGGCTGCCCGGCGGCTTTGATGCCCCGGCGGTTCAGCTGGCTCCCGCGCCGGTGATCACGTGTTATGGTTGGCGCGTCATACACAACCGTCGCTACTGTGACGTTGTCACTGGCTCCAGGTGGAGCCTTACCTGGAGGTCAAGGACGTCGCCTGGCTTTCTCGACCTTCTCGTCCCGACTTTCGACCGGACACGACGTGTGTCCTCGACCTATCGAACACGTGGCTCAGCATGCGCTAGCCCTTGTTCCGACGTCATTATTTCGAACGGCATCGCGTGGCTCCAGTTTAATTCATTTATCATCTTTGTAAGTAATAGTAATCTGTAAATTAAGTGTAATGATATGGTTCACAATTCGCCGCCTGTTTCAACATCTTTAACAACGCTAAAATCACTTACTGTATGGGTATGTTGAAAAAGTGATGCTATATTGAACGGCACCATTGCCTGCTTCATTTCACATAAACATTTATTTTAAACCATTTCTACTTTTGTCTTTCCAGTATGCCAGTATTAGGGATATTGCAATTGGTTCGTACGACTATGTCCACCAAAATATGAGCCAAGCCCCATTACAGGTGTGCAAGACGTACTACAAGAAGGCCATTATTTGGGGCTTCAACGAGAGCTTCATCTTTGACAGCAGTCCAAAAACAAGTGAGCCCTCTTTTCTTCTCCTCCTGGACAACCGTTCTAAACCACCATTTAACTGGTTGTCCACTTCCATTGCAGGCTGCTTGGAGGTGGTTCCCGATACGCCCACCAGCAATAGTACAGGTTTCAATAGCAAAGAATACTTCACCCAAAGGAATTTTACAATCAAGTTTGAGAGGTCTGTAAAGCATTACTAGAATTTATGATTGATGAATGAGTGCAACAGTTTTTTCAAGGCGTAGCTACGTTTCGCTTATTTCAAGATTGATAAACGTGGAGGTGAAATTCAGTCTGCGGTACATCTTGCTCAAGGCCTTGAAACCAATGGACTCCCCTGACTGTTACCAATTTGATATTAATGTAAGTACTGTATTTATGTGCTACGCCAAGTGATGATAACAGTGGTTATAGTGTGACAATATGTTAGTACTGGTCTTCGATAACTGGTGTAAGATGTAAAGATTTTTCGGGTCAGAACAAGGTCTCAAAAAACATGCTTTAATTTACAAGCTTTAAAATATCTGTTTCGGCAATTAAATTTTCATGAAATTATTAAAGTTGATAAGATGGATGCATTGTGTCTTGCATAGAAATCCACAAACTTTGTCTTATGTCGAATGTTATTGAGAAAATGTATGCTTCAAAATGCCCAAAATTGTGCATCAGGCAATATGGGGTCCGACAAGCTACTTTAGGCTATTTCTTGCCCATTTATATACAGTATTAACAGTTTTTGAAAATAATCTTTGTATTATTTTTGAACTAGTTTTACGGACTTTTCTTGGCAAATAATTGTTTGTTATTGCTTAAAAACTACCAAATCTTCCCCAAGCATCAGTATTCTTACCAAAATGATGAGAATCAACCTCAAAAAGTAATCAAAGAATATCAGGCCTGATCATTCAGAATTTCAGAAATCCCATAATAGTTTTGCAAATGACCAACATGTCGGACTTCTTGAACCTCTTAGACATTTATCTAAATATATATTTATCTTGATATATTCACTGCCAGCCTTCTTGTCGCATACATCACTACATTCTATTCAGCAGCAGCTACCATCTCAGCAATCACTGGCTCTTGGTACTGGCCTCCTACCTCTAATAAAATGTCACTAATACTGCTTTTTCCACTCTCTCTTCTGCGTGGATTTCCCATTCGTCCACAGGTGCTGATGGACAACCAGAACCACGACGGCATCGTGCCCATCTCACTGTCAATCCAGCAGTTGCACTTGCACTGTCATGCGGACGTGCAATATGCCGGTAAGTGAAACCCACACCTTTTGCTGACACATGTGTCCCTCCTCCGCCACAGGTCTTGTTCGATGATCAGGACCACGATGGGCAGGCAAGGGTGTCCCTCAATATGGTTCCCGTTTTGCTGGATTGCCGAGGAGGAGTCCACCTTGGTGGTATGTAAACGACAACTCACATGTGCCACGCCCCCTCCCTGCCATCTAATGCACTGTTCTTAACAACCACCACCTCAGTTGCACGCTCCTACTCCAATTAACGTCACCTAATTCCCGCCGAACTAGTTTTGCTCGCCCTCTCACTGGACTCAGTCACGTAATGCCAGTATGATCCGAGTCCAGTCAAGATCTTTGCAAGAGCAACGAAATGAAACGAATTTCCAGGCAGAAGGATACTTTGACGTTATGTCATTGCAAAAACCATGCAGAGCACACAATTTTGCTGGGAAATTTCTTTAATTTGACTCTTATAGCTTATTATTATAAAAAAAACTGGGAAAATTCCTATACAAACAGAGCACACCCAAATTCATGCAGTTGGCAAAAAATTGCAGAAATGGCAACTGACACTATCGGTGTCAGCAACAAATTCAGTCGTTTTACAATAGTCTTTGAGAGTTTAAGAAGAGTTTTAGGATGCAGTTGCTTCAGGCTAAGCAGCACTCATAAAGGACTCATAGTAGGACAGAGTAAGAGACAGCAGACCCAGATTTCGAATTTCGCTCTCTAGAACAAAAGGTTGGGAGTTTAGCCACTCGGCGAATCATTGTTGAAGAATCTTTCTGAGATGTCTTGTGTGTACCGAAATCCCTAACCATGTACTGACAGTTAACATTATTACTGCTCGTGCGAGATTCCATAAATACATTTGCATTTTTCAATTAGGCCGCAGCGCCTTAGTTCGGAAAAGATTCAGTTAGTCACATTGGAGCATCTCAATTTGCCGAGTGAGATGTACAAATTTTTAATCTCAGATAAATGCTTGAATTGCATCAACATGATACTTACACGTTACCAGCGCCAATGGTCGAGTGGTTGAGCTCTTGCCTCTCGTTCCTAGATTGCGGGTTTCTAGAGTTTAAACCGAGGTTCCGTGTGCATCCCGTTTGATCTCTGCACGTTAAAGATCCCTCTTGTGGGTTGGAAGTCCCCCTTTGTAGGCAAAATTCCCTGGTAGGTGACTCTGGCACATCCCCTGGCGTTGGTGTTTAGCCCTCATGCAGCAGAAACTGGCTGCAAAAAAAAAATTATAGAAATGCATTCGGGTTTAATCAGTGAAGAAGAGTTTTAGTTTTTTTTAAAAAAAAAATGACGCAAGTTGAATGCTGCTTTAGCAGGCAAAATCAAAACATTCTCGTTTTATCAACTTGATGATTTCCTGAAACTTAATCTGTCATTGCAAGTTTTAGGACACACTCAGACATACTATACTGTATAGTGCAAAACATAATCAACTTCAAATTAATATGGAGGGAGCGAGAATGTGTTGGCGAATTTGATTGGGCCAAAAAATCTGCACTAGTGTAAGCTACAAGGTGAGGCATAAGTCTGTAAATTCTTTTTGCGCCTGCTGCCTGCAATACTGCCGATTATGCAGACTTATTATGCCTCACCTTGTAGCCTGCACTAGTGCAGATTTTTTGGCCCAATCAAATTCGCCATTAGAAAGGTGCTGCCACCCTTTTTACTGACACGTGAGCCATTTAACCTTTACGGCTACGCATTGGGAAAACGTACAGCAAAAATGTCATTTGCATCGCAACGAGACACTTTTTAAAAAGTGTAGGTGGCTGCTGCATCGTGTATAAACCAGCGCGTAAATGTTGAGACTGTTGATTTGCTGGGGCCCATTTACAGGTGAATCCACATGGCCGAGATTTCGTGGTAATTTTACCCGAATCGAATGTACGGAGGCTTTAGGATGAAACTGCGTAGAAGACAGGAGGAGTATTTAATGAGTAAAAAGGACGTTTATAGGTCCGCTACGTTTGGACGAAATCGACGCGTATATTTTCTTGTTTTTCGCGCAAATTGCCTCGCGTAAACGTAGATCGGATCAACTGGTTTTCTCTTTTCGATCGATAAATGCAAAGCGCGCCAAAACGTTCTCCTGCTCCATCAATTAAATGACCTTGGAAGCGCGTACGGAGTCTGCGCAGGGACGCCGCGTTCGCTCGGCCTTTCGTGTCATTGGTCCAAACGTCGTCCCATCGATTTTCTCCCATTTTATTTTTCTTTCTTTCGGTGTTATTACACAACCCCCATCGGCCTCCGTACGTGCTTTCGCGTTCGTTCCCTCCCCTCGCGATTTATTGTCTCGAATTAATATATACGGCCATTGCGGCACACACAGGTTGCGACGGATGAAGAGGGGCGAATGAATAATGACTTTTCAAACGATTTTCATCCACTGCTAACGCCTGGAACTTCTCTCAGTCTGTTGCCACGAAACCAAGGGCTCGTTTACGAATTAAAACTGGGCGAAGCGTACGGCTTCCACGCACCAGTTGCGTACACCTATTTATGAGCGACCCTCTCCGAGCCCCGCAATCAGGAAACTAATATACACAGGGTGGCAAACGATTTCTAAGATTCAATATTTAGGACTTTTTAGGACTTTTTTAGATTAAATTTTAGGACTTTTT
>JAQGBX010000506.1:0-35036 GCA_034698745.1 Megaphyllum sjaelandicum | reverse complement strand
TGCATTGCTACGAAAAATCCCAACTGAGTGCGAGCTCCCGTCATACTTGTCTATCAAAGAGTTAAGACGCAATGTCGTAGAAATATACATCTCTATCCACGTGTTCAAGGGTACTTTTATGTCGCACTTACAAATTAAGTGTCTGGCGCACTATAACAACATGCATCATCCCGTGCAAAAAAATGCCATAAGTGGCCCTACAGGCCCCCATGGACACTCCATGGGAAACCTCCAAAACTGCAGGCGCATTTCGATCTGGCTATATATACATGTACAGTAGTATGACTTATTTAAGAATAGGGTTGAAAATAAGTGAAAATACACAGTAATAGATTTTTGACTATATGTATATTTCTATACCTGCATACTTAGATATTATAGAAATTACTCGCACAGCTATGTTAAAATATGCTCCTGTAGGCTATTATATCGGAATGCCATATAATCATGGATACTAAAACCAGCAGTTCTCTGAAATATTAACATAACTGGCTATACCGAGCAATGCCTACAATTAAATGCATGCATACACTATATAATTAGATGACAATATTGTTGTTATGCATTAATCAGGAAATAATCAGTGTATTAATTGCCATTTTCAATTAGATATATTTCGATCGAATATACTGTATATGCAGTGCGTTTAGTAAAATCTATATATACCATACACGATATACTCTATAGTCACAAATAAGTTATGCCCACCGCAATCCGCGTATAATTTGCAAAATATATTGAACATGTAAACATTTGAGAGTATTCTAAATAAAAAAAAATATTTTTGTTGAAAATGTAGTAGACAATTATATTCCAACTTAACATTTGCATTTTAGTTTATAGCACTCTGCAGGTTTAATTCATTATTATTATTCGTGTAACTGGCACACATCTTAAAAGGTTTATTTTCGCAAATAAGGGTATACGTTTAAAATACTTCGACGCCAACGATAAGACTACAGTAGTTTTAAAAAAAAAATGTGGTTCATTTCTCGAATTTCAGATAATTTTGAATTCTTTGCACAAATACGAGCCGCGCATTCACATCGTCAAAGTGAGCACTGCACCAGAAAACCGGACGGTGACAACGCACGCATTTCCGGAAACCAGATTCATCGCCGTCACTGCCTATCAGAACGAAGAGGTAGGAAAAAAAATGTATTTTCGCAAAACTTGGGTAACATTTTCTCGAAAATAGTTCGTTAATCCGTTGCATTTTGCTGACGTAAAATGCAGGTCACTTCTCTGAAAATCAAGCACAACCCATTCGCCAAGGCTTTTCTTGATGCCAAAGAGAGGCCCGACAATGGCGGACCGGAAGTGCAGGGAGCAATGCAACAATCGCAATTTCCTCCAAATTGTAAGTATTCCAAACAGACACCCATTGCTTAACATTCTGCGAACATTATTCAACGTTTTGAATGCATGGGCCAATGCTCATAGAATGTGCGCAGCTTTAGTCGCCATTTTTGTTGCGATTGAATTGCTAGTTGTAATCGTCGCAATTTCCATCTCGTCCATCAGATGGCGGTTGGTATATTCCCCCGCCCGGAAGCGTGTGTTCGAACCAGAATCATCCGTTGTCCGGTTCGATCAACCTGAGCGGATCCAGCGCGCACTGCGATCGTTCATACAACGTGAAAAATCAGCGGCATTCGCCATACGTTCAACAGTGCAACCGAAGGTCGCCATCTTACGGTAAGAAACGAAAGCTCATCATTTTTCTTTTAAAAAAAAATGGCCTACCTCGCTATTTTACGTTCTAGAGGGCGCTGCGGCTTCTTAATGGCTCGCACATGCGTATTTATGGGCGCCATATTGCTACGCGTTTTCGCGAAACAAATGATGCAGAAACGAGATTATTCCAACTAAAAACTCCAAACTTGAAACCCTTCTGGTTTTTGGCAACGAAAAAAATTTGGCGTAGCAAACAGTTTTTGCCAAACTAAAAACTAGAAAATCAAGTTTGCAAACTAAGTTTGGCGTTCCCGTCGAGTGTCTGTCGGTGAGATGTAAGGGAAATAGCCAAACTTTTTGGCGGTGGCGCTGCAATCAACGCTTCCTCTGCACGATATCGATGAAACTACAGACGACAGGATATCGTATCTATCGTGTTTTGAAATCTGTATCCTCTGTCGTCTGCTGAGTTTTGTCAATATGGTTTGTTGCAAGTGTGTAGCCCAGGTTTTGCAAAAATAGTTGGTACATGTATTACTTTTTTTATAAAACTAGTTCACGTTGAAAGTTTGGAGTTTGTGTGGCTTTAGTTTTGGTTTGGTGGCTAGTGTGTACCCGACTTTATAGAAATGCACACGTGGACAGGTTCGAAACTGGGCAAAGAGTTTTTTCGCCATTTTTACCTCTGCCTGTCGCAGAATGCACTTTAGCATGAGACCTTGCTGTAAGTTGTTTACTAGTACAAAACAAACTTTCATTTTAAAATAACTTCAATATAAAGGTGATGTATTTATAATTCGGAAGGGAGGAAATAGCAAGGAAAGTTTTCAGCATGATGACAAAATTTCATTCCTTACTCAGAATGGGCATTAATCCCAATTTCAGCAAAAACTTTCGCTATAGGTAGCGAGCGAAAAAATGTGGCCAAATTTTGACCACAGATACACGTGCATGCATTTAACAGCACCCAACGATTGCAGAAATGAAAAGGACACGTTCTCGGTGTTAACCGTGCATAAAAGTCTGACCTTCCCCCAGCGATGGTCAAAATTTGAATGCGGAGGAACGTGCTCGTGTCCGGGCTGACCACCCTCAAATCCTCCGTTTTGCTCGTTTGGCAGTTGAGTTATTAGCTCTCGTGTGACGTCCGGCATGCCCCCAATTCGTCGTGCCCCTTAAATCAAAGAGGATAGATGGGAAATTTCGTGGAACAAAAGGGTTCTATAAAGGGTCCGGCTGGGCAGCGCGTGCACACGGACCTCCTATAGGGCTGGCGGGGCAGATCGAGGAAGGCGAGATGGGCGAAATACATGTACCCTGTATGCCGATACCCGATAGACCAAAAATATATAGAAATTGTTATCAAATAATATTAAAATGCATGAACCGCTTTGGATCAATGTTTGAGTCATTCAGATCAATTTCGATCGGTAACGCGTGGGAAAGATTTCAAGATACATTTTGAGTAGTTAAAACGTATACGTGTATTTTGAAGTGCATTGGCGAAAATAAAATTGTAGATCTTGAAACGTACTGACAAGAATACATCATTTTTTGAATGCACTATATTAAAGTGCATTTTTAAAATGTATTTTCATAACGAATTATCTATAGCCAAAATGTTCCAATGTTCGTATGTGCGATGTAATGGTTATATATGGCAACCATTTTCAAAATGCATTTTCACATTATAGCGAAAAATCTATAGCCAAAATGTTCCAATTTCTGAATATTTTCAAATGCATTTTCAGAGGGGTAAATCTATAGCAAAAATGTTCCAATTTCTGAATATTTTCAAATGCATTTCTTTGCAATACATGTACGCACGTACTGTAACTTAAGTCATTTACAGCCTTCTGTAACGCAATGTGTAACAATAATAGAACACAAACACGCCTTCTGGAACGCAATGTGTAACAATAATAGAACACAAACACGCCTTCTGGAACACAATGTGTAACAATAATGGAACAAATACTATTTTTACGTTCTAATGTGTTCTAGCATACCGTAAATACGGTATTAAGCGCCCCGGCGCTTTTATATATCGCCATTACAGTACCGTAGCTACAATATGTACCATATTACCGGTATTTACTAGATAATTAGGTAAAATAGGTTTTAATTCGCCAATGCTAGCTGTCAGGAAATTTATTACCGCGGTACAAACGTTTGAAATTAAATTTTGTGAAAAAATTTGTGGGAAAATTTTCCCATAGGTTTTCTCACAAAATTTAATTTCAAACGTTTGTACCGGGGTAATAAATTTCCTGTCAACATTGGCGAATTAAAACATATGGGAAAATTCGCTAATGTTGACAGGAAAGTTATTTATTATTACAGAAAAATGATTAAATTTTGTGGGAAAATCTATGGGAAAATTTTCCCATAGGTTTTCTCACAAAATTTAAGTGAAAACGTTACCGGGGAAAACCGAGGAAAACGTTCCTCTCAACAAACTGTCAACAAACTTAATTGTAATATGTGCCCGGGGGCGCTTATTGAAGCCCCGGCGCTTATTTGCAAATTCCGGGGAACCCCCCTGCCGATTATTAAAGGCAGGCGGCTATTGCGGGTCCGGCGCTAAATACCGTATTTATACGGTATAGTTCTTGAAACGCATTTTTTTTGATTGGAACACTATGATTTATTCATGGAACACAATATTTCATTCTTGGAACGCGTGTTGTGCTCCAACATGCGACGCACAGTAGCCTACACTGCTCAATTTGTTCGTTTAAACCGTAGTTCGTATTATCAGAAGTCAGATAAAACATGATTTCAACAATAAGAACTGAAGTCAATTTATTAAAAAAAATTCGAAATTTAATTAAGCTACACTATTTTAACCGTTACACTCTCTTTCGAAGTTGTTTATTGGACCTTTCGCGATATTATCTGAAAAAAGGAATTCTGATTGTACCATAACAAAAACCGGATGCAATAGATAACCGAACTTGAGGATGATAATCTACCCCACGTATACGACCGTGTATGAACTGTAAATGGGAAGGCCCTACAACTTTTACGAGGGAATTCCCCGCTTTAACACAACTTTCTATTAAAATTGTCTAAACAAACCGTTACTCGTTTGAACGAAACGTACCGTACATCAGAAGTGGTCTTAAACGAAAAAATCAACATTTATGAAGATACATTTTCATTCCCCTATAGAACCACGTATCGTACTAACAGAAATTCGCATTATGCCAGTTCTCTTAATGAGGTTCTACTGATAATAATGGCAACCGCGGAATGTCATGTTGCATTTGTACATGTAAGAACGTGGAAATGTCGCTAGTATCGGTTACTCTAGTTCAGCGTACTTTTTGCAGTTCGAGAAAGGGCCTAAGTGATGAAAACACGATAACGAAGCTCATTATCTTGATTTATGGCCCGTAAATTGCAATTTAATGCCTTAAGCGTGTCCAGTCCGGAATAGATAAACATTTGCCAGCAAATAACGGGTCCAGTTTAGGCTGGTGGTCAGTTGCCGAAAAGAGACGATATTATATAGATAACGCGTCCATTTAGATCGTTATATATGCAATCCTCTCCGAAAGAACTACGCCATTGTTCAGATGCGCAATTACGTCACGATGGTCAGTCGGCACGTGAAAGAAACTAGGCTCTTGTTTCAAAGTCCCTTTTTCAAAGAAAAACATCCAAAAAATAAAGTGCTTTTTAGAGCGCTTTAGCAGCGTGCGTCCTATGAAAAAAGGGACATGTTTACAAACAAACTGCCTTCTCGGAAATACGCGAAATCAGGGGAACTGACCAAGATACACTAGCACGTGTCCAATAGCTATAAGCAACATTTACATGTATAAACTTGAAAATACTGGACAATTATGGTTAGCTTTTGGACATGAGTTTCTATGATCAATCAATTTTCGGACTTTGCATCTATTGCCATTTCATGCATGGAAATTCGCAAAAAAACAAACAAAAAAAAACTTATGTAGCACAGTGCTAGGTCACCGACATCGCAAGTTTCGATAAATATACATACATGTAAAGTAACAGAAACTATACTAAGATTCCTACTTATGAGAACATAATTTGTTCAACAGAATTTTAGTTACTGTATATGAACTTTTTATCGATTTATTACGGACTTTAAAAGAATTCAAATGTTTTAACGAGTTATAGACATCCCATTCATTTTTGATGCCAAAAATAAAATTCGGATTTCAAACACGCACAAATGAATTTGTTAATGATTTCCATGTATAGTTTAATACCTACATGAGAATATTTTCTGCCTAAAATACGACATGCATTTAAGATACATACATGTATATTTTCCAACGACATTCTTTGGATATATCGAAACCGCATCCATGGCCTACAATATTTTGGCATTACATATAAATTAGGGAATCAAATATTTGCATTAACTAATCTATACTTAAATACAATTTGGTTAAATTTTGCAATGTTATGTTTAAAAATATAAATTTTCTCTAAAATGCCCCAATATGCAGGGCCAAAATTTGGTTGGACGCAAAACGTCTTTCGTAAATATAAACACTGAGGAAATACTAGGGATACCAAAACGGATGCTTTACGAATCGCACTTTGGCAGTCAAGTATCGGTTGTAAATAACGCTAGTTGATTTAAAAATTGCACTTAAGTTTCAGGCTGCTTTTAAACCAATTAATACATTCGTTTTGCACAAGTGACTTCGCAGCTTCCCGAGTACGTTTCGTAAAGCTTCAGTCTAAATATCCTTAATAATAGATGCAAAATAGATACAGATAGTACTAATATCAAATCGTAATTTGCATATCTGCATTAACTTCGACAGAATTTAGAAAAAAAGTGTATTGCTGAGTCTTTTTTCATTAATAGGCTCGTATACCATAGTTAATATTTTCGCAAAATGTCCTCTGCGTCTTTATATATTTTCGCAATTTTTTTTTTTAAAAATTGGTCAAACGTATTTTTTCTAGCATGTTCCCTTTTGCAAAAAATTGCTTCAGATTTAGCTAAATTGACCTTCGTCTTCTCGCCCAGGTGTGGGACCATAAAATCTTTCGGAAGCGTTTTTAATAACGCAAAAAGCGAAAAATTAAATCCTAAAACTACCGAAATTATGACAATTCCTCATTTCCCCCAAATGCACTTTGTCCAATTATGTCGACACTTTGTTGAGTACTTAATCAAACATTCTTTCGCCGCCCGCGGGCCGCCATTTGGGCCCTTTCGCCACCTTGACCACCGTCCTCTTCATGCCCCAACAGAAGCTGGTGGTCAAGGGAAATGGAAACGTACCTTATATATAAGCAAGCGCATATCGTAAACGTTGAGGTTCGTAAAAGCTTTTTCACCTCTTGACCATCTGGTGGGTGGTCCGGCCGCTTGACCACTAAGTTGGACCTAGCGGCACGCATTATTATTACACCTTCTATTGCACTTTGCGTTTTATTAACTTATAAGGACGGATCCATAGGTGGTCCATCTTTGTGGGTTAAGGCAGAGGGGTGCAAAGATGGGTTAAGGCAGAGTGGTGCTTTGAAAATTAGGACCATATGGAACTATTTTCAGATGTAGGCCTACAAGCTAGTGCAGTAGAAATTATGGCACTATAACATCTGAGACAAATTAAACAAAATTGTCAGGTGCATTTTATAACTCGATAAAATAAACCTCAACCCAATTTTAATAAAATGTATCAATTCTAAAAAAATGTAAAACTAAATATTTAGTTTTTCTTATTTGTACATGTATTTAAAACATATGCTCTGTATTTTCAGATGTATTAACTCTAGAATGATGTGTTTTGAGTGTGCATACTATCTTCTAAAAGCTTAATAATTTATTTTGCAAAACTTACTTTGAAATTCTTAAAAATCTTGAAGATTTTTTTAGATAAAATTATATTTTCACATTATCTGGTTGCTAATTAAAAATAAATACACTTTTCGCAAAAATTTTGATTATTTTTTGCTAAACTATATTAATTTTCCTAAAATGAGGTTGCATAAATCAATATTTATAGTTTTAACTGCTCCATAAACACATGCATCTGAATTTCAGTAAATAAAAAGGTCGATTCACGTATCCTTTAGGCTCACTGGAGAAGTATTTCAAGATATGGAATTGTATATACAGCAACTGAAAATTTGACGTCATTTTCTCGTTCATTCAACCTTAAAAACACCATTTTGAGTACCTATTTTGCGCCTGCCTCCTATAATTAGCATAAAAGTATGAAGTTTAAATCCTTAATTCAATGATACATTTTATAACTGTGTCGAAATGAGGGGGATGGGGGGCGGGTTTAATATGTTGTAGACTTATAAAATTTTCATTAAAAATTGACATTATAATATGCGATGTCAGTATTATCTCATTCAACTCGTTTAGGACCTTTTAAAGTTTCAACATGAAAAGTTGAAACTATGTTAAGAATCCCCTTAACCTTTTTTTTTTTTAAAGAAATACAATTCAATTTCATTACTATTATTTATCAATATGTCAATATTTCTTTGAAGTTTTTAGAGTTCTAGAGTAATTTATAGCATTTCATCTCAGATTTTTTGAGATGATGTCGTGATTTCGAATGTTTAACGTCACTTAACATTGCCTCGAAAACATAATTTTACCACAATTTCAAATCCGTTTTGAAGATATACAGGATATGCAGGAAGGATTTGTCCACATCTGCAAACATGTTTGAAGACATCGAATCAGGATATGACGTCACCTTCGCACTAAACTCGAAAACAAAAAAACTATTTCGCGTCTATCTCTTATAGTTTGCATATTAGGCATGTCCTTTATTGAATCGCTCGTTGACAGCGCCACCTTCTAGCGAAACGTAGCCTGCCCGTAGACGGGGGTTCCCTATTGGTCCAAGGGCTGTTATTGTAGCCTTTCAGCTATTGCGCCCATTAAACCCCATCGACCAACCAGGGTGATGCATCCTATATATTTTCCAGCCATTTTCGCTAATTTATTCCTCGATTTCGGAGGTTTTTTTTATTTTCTTTTCCCCGTCTGTCGTCACCTCTGAGCGTCGCAATAAAAAAAACCTCCAAAAGGCAGCTTAAAACTGTTGACACAACGAATCTCTCGCAGCCAAAAATCGGTGTTAAAAGTGCAACATCACCCAAACAAACTCAAACAACAAACAAGGTCCCCCCTCACCAAAGTCATAAAACTGGCACCCCCACAATATGCATGTTGTGTATAGGAAAACCAATGCTTTTCCCCCCCAACCTCAGTCTCCCTTCAGCCGCCATCTTTTTCTTTTTCGCTTTGTTTGAACACCGAAGCGTTAACTCTGACGTTGAAAATATATTCAAAAAGAATTTTTTATACGAATGTTAATATTGAATTGATTTGCATATACGTTCAAAACCTTATGTTTTTATGCGCTAGACTCCCACCCCTTTTCGCTGCCAGTGTTTTATTTTTGTTGATTTTTCCTATTTATATCGGTTAGGATTAAACCGGATAGCCTCAAAATGGCGACCGAGGGCACGAATCGAGGGCACGCGCGACCTCAAAAGGTCAGCGAGTTCTCTGCGATCACCGCCAGGGGGCGAAACTCGTCGCCCGGCGGTGGGAATTTATGGTCGATCCTCCAGTGAAGAGCATCACGTGTAATATAAATTTTCAAAGAAAAAAGCTTAAGTTCAACTAATTTGATAGACGCACATACAGTATATAAAAGGTATTGAAAACTGTGACCTGAAAATTAGGAATTTCTCTGGGATTTTGACAATAAAATAGAGGAATTTTCTATCATGGACATACCACCATCTTAATTTTTATTATGTATTCTATCAAGTCTATAAATAGACTTATGGCATGGACATTCCTGTCTTATGGATTGTTGATCAGACCATTCATGATGGACAAGATGGACTACAGTATACAATGCATGTGAATCCCGAACTTTGTTCATGATTCGCACGCAAATAAGATTTACTATAATTAATTAAACAAGCAACTCGGCGAACAAATACGGATTCCCAAAATGCGGAGTTAGTACATTTTAAGTCACGAAGGTCAACAAAATTGGAAAAGTATAGGCCTACTCACAAGTTTTGTTGATTGAAATCTTCTACCTTGAGGACACTTTGATGGATGGTGGACGATGACTGGACGAAAGGCTTCTCAGAAAACACAATTACAGTATACTGTATGAAGTTATGAGAATTAGCCTAATGGCTTGACCGCTGACCAGACACTTCGTCGACCGTAACACATCTGAGTAAAATTGAGAATAAAATTGAAATGGAATGTATAACCTTCAACCGCGTTTTACTGTTACACAAATGCAACGATTTGCATAATTTTTCTTTCGGGGGAAAATTTGTTAGTTAATTTGAGTTATATATAAACATGCATAAAGGGATAACACATAAAAGATACTGAAAGCCTAGCCTAGCCTACATGTAAATGTTATATAGTATAAAATGTTCATATAAATTGGATATTTTTTATCTGAAATTTCAGTTACATGTATTTTCCTCAAAACAATACTGAAATCTCTAATTTCTGTTACATGTATATTCCTCAAAATGATACTGAAATCTCTAATTTGAGTTACATATGTATATTTTTTACGGAAGTTCCCTGAAACTTCCAATAATCTTAATATCATTTTCCCTACATTTTTAAATTATTATTTTTCCACCGGAATCTCTAATATTATATATTATCACTTGATGATATACTGCCTATACATGTACAGTATTTTTAGTTTTCCAAGTTTGTTACAATTTTAATCTCCAAACCTCGCAATATTTATTCCTAAAATATAAGCTTTCGATTTGATCTATCCTACAATTTTCGTATATTATGGCGAATTCGACTCACCCAAAAAGTGTGCAGCCAAATGCACCAGGTGTAGGCTACAAGGTGAGGCATAAGTCTGTTAAATCGGCCGTATTGCAGGCAGCAGGCGCAACAAGACTTTACAGACTTATGCATCACCTTGTAGCTACACCCGGTGTACATTTTTTGGGTGAGTCGAATTCGCCATTAATTAAACCAAAATGGAGGACGGGAAAGCAACTATATATAACTTTGACCAATGCTGCCAGATTGCGCACCCTGGCTTCCCCTGTCTGTGTGACCAGGTGGTGTAGACCTGGTGTAGACCTCTTAATTTTTTCCCTAACCCGTGCTTGTGCAATACAACGGGTGTTAACCTAGAGTTACACAGTAGGTAAACCCTAAGTTATTCTTGACCTCTGTTAGTGTAACCGGCCCTAAATAAACTTAAAAACGTTTTTTACCGTTTAGCAAAATATATACTACAGTATATACTTGTGGGTACAATAATTAAGGTACAATAAAAATCAAGTGAGGTTGATGGTGTGAACAATTGGAAATTAAAACAAAAGTATACTTTCAAATTAAGATGCATATAGACACAAACGTATCACTGCAATTTTATTTAAGAAGTTTTTCATTATATGCAAAAACCCTGTAATAATGCTATAGTCCCCCAACAATTGTCATCGTTTCAAATACACGTATACACTTGTTTACCAACGATTCATTGCTACTCGTTATGAATCAACGTTAAATTGTCGTATATAGACAGTTTATAGTTTCGAACAGGTTGTTTTAATGTTTTTTACCAGCTCGTTATCATTTTCTACGTTTAAAACATGCATGTTTCGTGCAAAACAGCAAGGACGAGAGGAGCTTATAAGGTTGAAAAAAAGTAGCCACAGATGAGAGTAAAACGCACATGCAGAAAACATGGCCAAAAACCCTAAAAATCAAGAAAACATTCCTAAAAACTGAAATTCGAAATGCATGTACTTTTAACAAACGTCATAGATACTTTTTAATTCGTTCTCGTTTTTCAACATTTCTCGACACGCTTTATTTCACCGCAGCCGTAAGTTGCATTCCCCTCACCGTTTGAAAATTTGAAAATTCAAGATGGCGCCCGGGCAGCAGCCATAACAACGCTATATAAACGGTGTTTGATGAGGGGAATCGGCATTTGACGCAGATTTAATGCTCGTATAAACAACGGGAAAATTCGGCCCTGACATTCACCCGGCGTCTTAACCGTTGACTTTCCGTTTAACGAGGGCTGGCGCAACCGGTCAATAGCCCATTAACCGAAGAAGAAAAAAAATCGATCCCGCTAGCCCATTAGTGCATTTCCTGGCCCGCACATCGCTGCCAAACAGATGATAACGGAGGATGAAACGAGTTAAAGAAGCCAACACCACGAAAGATGGTGGACGTCCTCATCGCGTTACCGCGCCAGCATCTTCCATCTTCCGTGGAAAGCCGGGCGCTGAGAGGGCGCCACCGAGATGGCGAGTTTAGTTTTACTGATTTCGTTGGTAGGAGTATTTATACGAGAGAAGAGAGAGGGAAAAAAAAGCTCTGTGGTTTCAATCAAATTTGGTGGGGGCGTGTTGGTCCCCCTCGGCCCTATAAGTAATTCGCGAAGGTTTTCAATTCCGGTAAACCCCCTCATTCCCCCCTACCCCCTCAAACTTTATGCCACTTCTTGGAAAAGTATCTCTTAAATGCTCTCTCATCTGAGCGAGAGAAAAGACATTGGCAATGAGGAGGAAATGAAATGGGAAGGTAGATCTATCTGAAGGAGGGATTAATGGTTAAGTTGTTTTCAAGAGAAAGTTGGGGGGGATGGCGGCTGGGGGGAGAATGGGGGACCCGTCGATCGATAGAACAGTTGCCTACGGATCTATGAGTTGAAACTAGGAAATGGTAAGTGGCAGCACGTATATATACAGCGTAGCCGAATAAAAAAAAAAAGAAATGGAGCGTGGGGGGAAGGTGAGGATATAAAGGGGTAAAGTTAAAGAAGAGTCAAGGCATGGGATTTAGTACGGTATATTTTGGCCTATCTGGAGTTTCTGATTGAACCAACAGCCAGGGGGAGGGGGTGCACGGGAGAGATTTCATTACCAATGAAAATAAAACTACTGTATGTCATGGCGAGGTGTTTATTGATATACTCGATCAAAATTTCGATGAATTCGTGGCGCGTTTATTAGGGACCTTATAAAAGACGTTGTGCAGGAGACAGGTCAGATAAAATGGACATCGGATAAGACGGCTGATAAACATCGCGACTATGAAAATATGGGTACCAAGCATACGTCATCTAGATGGGATAAACAAGGAATTTCTTTGATATCCTTGATTTTCCTATCAAGGATTTTCCTTGATAAACAAGGAATTCTAATTTTCTACGTTCCTAACAATATTGGATATCGTTAACAAAATTAATCACAACTTTTTTTGGTAAGTTTCCTTAAAAGAAAATCATACGTTATTTTATCGAAAATAACGGTTAATTCAGAATATTCGGTTAAAAACTTAAGCCCTGTACAAACTACTGACTACGTCAAACAACAAACAAAAAACCACAGACGACTTGCCCAAAATCTGCTTTCCAAAATCGTTTGCCCAGATTAGTTTCAACAAACGGAGTGTATTGACACACTATAGGTAAACCATTTTCAACAAACGCATCTGCTAAGCAGACGATTTTCAGACAATCATCTGCTTAATCATATACTCGTGAAACACTATTCCACGTGCAGACTTCGTCTATACTGAGGACAATTTTCTGTTGATATCTCCACAAGAAGCAAACCACGTGACTTAGTTCTAACGTGAAACAAACCATTTTTGTTCCTTCGAGGTTTGTTCTATAGATCATTTTTTGGTTTGTTCGTTTGTCCGAAATTATTTTTAATTTTTTTTTTCACAAACCAATTGACAAACCGTTTGTCGTAGTCTGTACAAAGCTTAAGTCCCAAAAATTCACGCATACACGTATAGTTTCAGTCAAACTTACTTCCTTTTAGTAAGAGCTGGTACCTTATTTAATCTTGGAAAACCTTCTAAGCTTAGAAGTGAAGCTGTAAACACAATTTTCCTCATTAAACGGAGCCTTTATTTTTACTTTAATGTTCACAAATGTTCTCCTGAAAATTGGAGAAATATTGAAAAGAATCCATTAATGTCCAAAAACAGAAGAACGCTTTTAATCGGCGTTCAATTTGCACCAATGCCATGCAGGCATTCTATACGCTCAAGCCCTTTTTATTTCCCCCTGCAGCTTTCTGTGGCATTTATTTCAATTTCCCCCGCAGGCTGCCACTCATAATTTCCAATTTTTTTTCCTTCTTCTTCAAAAAACCACAGTTTCACCTTATGCCAAATATTAATCCGTTCAATTTGATTTACTGCATTGTCCGTATAACAGTCCAACAACGAACTATACATGTTTATACTGTATGCATCGAATAATTGGTTCCGTTCGAAGCCATATTTCGGAAATCGGAGGTCATAGGCCATGGACTGGAGCGCAACTGCTCCAAGTGAGTAAATTGTGCTTAACGCCTTCAATTTCCTGTCAAACGACTCATAATCGAGCCATAAGCTTCCTTTGTCCATAAAAATGGCAGTAAACTCAAAAAAATCAATAATATGGTTAAACACATGCATAGGGCATACAGTATATGAATTTTCTGGGCCAAAAAAACTAACAAAAAAACCCCAAAAGAAACAAGGACGTACAGTATCAAACGAGAAACATACAAACCGTCAACCCCACGTGACGAGAACTGCGCCCATACAACAAAACCCATAACGTGCCCCATCCGCGTGGATTTCCAAGGACGTTTACATGTATGGGGAAACGAGGGTTCTAAAGGGTCAATCCACCCCCATGTTGACTGCTAGAACACCATAAAATAACATTTTAACTACGAAATAGTTCTTTCCACAAGTTTCTTTAAAACATAATGTAGTTCCGAAAACAAAATCGACGCACCTTTCGTTTTAATAAAGTTGTTAAAACTCTTGACAATAAGCAGACTCGCGATGTTAAACGCAATGCATTGAAAATGTCTATTGTATTTTGACAAATGACTAAATGACCACATCGAAATATATTATTTTTGCTTCAGATTACGTATAGCCGTTGAAAGGCCGTTATTTCGATCACGCTTCATTCGGTCGGCCATTTTATTCGATCAAAACAGAACGGAAGTATATAGTGACCGGTGACCACCTGTCTATTGTGTATATACAGTGACCAGTGTGTGTTGTCTTTTTTGCAATTTTTTCATTGCCGAATACCTTATAAAGTGACCAGATAACAGATGAGTCATGTTAAATCTTGCTTTAACCCTTGGACATGATGATTCTGCACTTTTTTGGTTTTTGTGGTCTACATATACAGTATATATAAGTGCAGTGTACGTGTTTATTATTTTAATTTAATTCAGGCATTCTTTGTATAGTGAAAACACCTGTGTACAGTGACCAACATAGCATTATTTTTGGTGGTCACTCTTAACAGGTTTTACTGTATTTCGTTCAAAAAATGCTACTTTTTGTCCAGTTATTTTTATTTTCACTTTCAATTACTTCATTACAAAAACAAACAGGAAAAGTATATAAGCGCGTATGTGCAGTTTATTTTTGAATTAGCATTTATTGTATAGGAATGACTTTCCTCGATGGAAACTCGTTATGCAGGTATTCGTTTTATGACGGTCATTGCTTATGAACGACGATTACACAATTTTAAAAAAGGTGTGACCATACAGCCGGTAATTGTTTCATTGGGATATGAAAAAGAGCCTCTGAAGAAATCCCTGGAAGCACGATGTCTATACCTCATTAAGAAGAACTCGCTTTATACGAATTTCTGATATTACGAACTCATTTTCAGTCCCCCTCCTAGGAGACATGGACGAATAATGCTAATTTCTTCGCTTAAGACGAATTCCGAAATCGGACATTACACATTTTCGGCTAAAACGATGACTTTTCGATTTCCCGAGCATTCGAGTTACATGTTAAAACGAACATTAAAAAAAAGGTACGTTGCAACGAAGAATTCTCCTATAAAAAATGCAACAATTCCCTTGCATATTCAATTCAATTCGATACCCTACAATCAGCACATCAGTGCCATGTAGTAAGGGACGGGGGGGAGGGGAAATCAGAAGAAGGAAGTTAATACAAAGTAAGTTAAATCGGACCTGGAGCCAAAAAATGACGTCAGTTAAGGAAGTCATAAAGACGTCATGAGACATCCTTTTTGGACATAGACATCATTTATGACCAAAGAAATGAGTCAAAATGCACCTCCTTTCGACGTCATTCTTAGATTTAAAAAATGCGTCATTTTTTGGTTAATAAGACGTCATTTGCTGGTCATAAAGACGCAATTTGTTGGTCATAAAGACGCCACTTCTCGGTCAGCTTAATGCTATCATGGGTATTTTCCTTGTTTTTATACAAATTGCAAATTTGTTGTGGAAATTATCACCCAATTGCCTAGCTTTTTTATGTCGCATCTTTTCTGCATATAATATCTTTATGAACGTTTATGTTCACATTGAATTTTTTTTCAAGCTCCATGATTTAATTTCCTACATTTGCCCCCCTAAAACTAGTCACATTAACTTTATTTTGGTCTGCCCTACACGATTTTTTCCCATTATTTTCGTGAAAGCATCTTTCACCCTTCGAGCATTTCAACCCGGACATCGTACGCCATTCACCAAATTCTAGACCAAGGACATAAACTCGTTAAAAACACCTTTCTATACGGACGTATAATCAACCATCGAGTGAACACAGGGAGTTGTGGGCTATCTCGTGGGGCGGCACCTAGTGAGGAGCCTAAGCAACTGAAGAAACTCCACATTTACAGTACACTTAAGTATTAAAAGACTACTACAATGGCCCCCGAAAACCTTTTAAAAAGTGTTTTCGAAATAATAACTCAACATGCTATAGAGACACTAAATTATGACTCGGCATGTCATTCTTTGACTATTTTGGCTACAATTTTGGCATGCGGACAAAAGTTGTTGAAAGAGAAATGCTTCAAACCACCTTTTTTTAAAATTTAAAAATTACATCGCGCCATCTAGCGAACAACATTTGAACCCGAAAGGTTGATAAAGATTTGTGCTAAACCAGGAGCTCATCGATATACATGTACATGCATGTAACAGTTAATGTGCCAGTACTATTATAATTAAATAAAGATAATAATAATAATAATCGCGTCCTCATCAGAATTTTAATGAACGACGTCATCATTTACTACTT
The DNA here is from genome assembly GCA_034698745.1 of Megaphyllum sjaelandicum. Taxonomy (NCBI): domain Eukaryota; kingdom Metazoa; phylum Arthropoda; class Diplopoda; order Julida; family Julidae; genus Megaphyllum; species Megaphyllum sjaelandicum. The sequence continues at coordinate 18,256 of JAQGBX010000506.1, read as the reverse complement.
CGTTAACATACGTAACCCATACTTATTCATCACTGATGGTTCAGATCTTCCCTGATTTCATAAACAAATTTCCCTTACCAATGACAACGTCAAAAATGACATGTGTCATAATTATCCACGATTTCAAAAAAAAAATCTGCGTACGACAACATCCAATTTGAAAAATTCAATTTTTTAAAAATTTCAAAAATAACATGGTATAATTTTAAAATTTTTATAAAATTAGCATGAACAAATTCTTAACATTTTACAAAATTAGCACGAACAAATTTGAAACATTTTACAAATTTGTATTCGGAAAATGTTGAAAGTATTGCAAATTTGTCCTGAAACGGTTGAAAATCTTGCAATTTTGTATTACGAAACGTTGAAACATTTTGCAATTTTGTTCTCAGAACCTTCTGACAATTCTGCGAATTTGTGCTTGGAAATCATGCGAATTTATATCATGAAAAAGCTTTTAAATTTGCAAATTTGCAAAAATTTCGGAAAATTATGCGAGTTTGTCAATGGGGAAACTTTTGAAATTTTCGCAAATTTGAACTGGGAAAAATTTAAAAAGCTCACTAATGGGCCCAGAGCTTACTACGTAAGAAGCATTAATTTTAGATCGTGACCACATTAACACGTTGAATTTCCACGATTTTTTTTCCAAAATAAGTCATTCTTCCCTGACTTTTCCAGGTCTGCGTGAACCCCGTATACCGTACAAGGTACCAGACTCGCTCAGTTAAACTGAGGCCACTTTCAAGTATATGAAATAAACACACCGTTGAAGAGAGTGGGCGAGGCCAAAACACTCAGCTAGACTAAATTGGTAGAGGAGGCGAGGTTCCTCGGGGGCACCAAAAGTAAAAAGTGCCTCTCTACCCATCTTCGAACCACAAAAAAAACTTAAATTAAGATAAGAAACAGGATTTTCGTCTCTATAACCTCATCTATACTGAAATGTTTCATAATTAATAGCTCGTCTCACTCCATACTTGTAGCGAGTAATGGCGCGACTTAATTCCCACCTCTTGTTAACTATGCAAATGACGTCTTCTCTTTCCAAATTACAAACTCGCAGTTTTCTCTCCAAACGTCGCAATTAAAAGCTAAATTTCGCGTTATTATCCCGCAACCGAGACGCAACAATTTTAACGATCAAACCGAGCGTGGATTTAAAAAACGCTATACTCGGAGGCTCGGTTCATCATACCGCTTTTGTGGTCACCTTTACGCGCGCTTTGGACTATGAAATTGGTGAGAAAATTGAGAGCCTCTCAATCGTGGGCTTTAGAGCTCTCTTACATACCATTGAACTTGTAAAAAAAAAGATGCTCACGCCTATATAAATTATGACCGAAACTGTTTAAAAACGGGGCATAATTGGGTGGCGGAAGATGATGGAAATTAGGGGATTTAAACAGACATCACACGCGCCCGAATATATAAATTGGACGACATAATTTGGAATAAAAAAAATCAAATTAAAAAAAAGATGACCTCATGATCGTCTATGTACCTCGAGCGAGTTATTATATATACAGTATATATATAAAAAAACTCCATGGGCGGACCGAGGTGCGTGTCCATTTCTACTGATAGGTGCTGATAGAGTCAACCTGCCATGAGTACTGCAATTTATGGACAGGGGGAATAAAAAAACACCCAACGACCTCTATAGAGCGAGAGGTGAAGATACGCCATCTAGCGACCATTCGTGGAAACATGGGGAGTAAACCCTCTGTTTTATTCTTTACCCTACAATGACCATTGTACCACACATGTACCATTTGACAGGGGGGATCATTATTCAAATTATGTCAGACTAAGCAGTCTTGTTATGTTGGACAGACCTCTCAAAGCATCGGAACCATTGTTTGCATGAAATTCAGTGCATGCAATGAGTCATCCATATATACTGTATAAAGTTACGTGTGTGCATTTTCGAAAGAAAAGTATACGCCGTAACTAAATTTAGACAAAACAATATGGTGCCATTATTTTTAAAAGTTATTTGAATTATGTCTTAAACCCATATTAACCTATAAAAAAACAATAATAGCGTGTATACTAAATGAACGACCTTTATGAACCTTATATGCGGAGTCACGTATACGGGGCTACATCACGTGATCTTTTCATCGAATCAACCACTAATAGCGCATTCGGATGGTCCAACTGGTGTGCACGAGTGTACACTAGGTGTACAGCGTATCGATTCTCCGCTCGTTCTATTCGACTCAGACTGGTGCATACTCAGTGGCGGTCGGTGCACTCTTCTCCCCGAATTCGAATCGCTGCACTGGGTGTGCACTCAGTGTACACTGATACACCGTCGAGAGAGCCAGTGTAGCGGTGCATTCAAAATGGTAGAATAGATTTCGTCTGATGACGTTTTTCAAATATAGAACATTTCGTCTGCTGTTCTTTTTGAATTTGAAGGTTTTTTTTAACGTGCGAATTTGGCGGTGATTTGTGCAGACGATTTGCACGCGCTTGCACTCGCGTGTTCAAATTGCAACACCTGGCAGAATGCACTGGAAACGTCATTATGCTGCACTGCGCAGAAAAAAAATACGTGATAAGTTCGCACTGGCAAGAAAATTACACTACACCAGATTGACCATCCAAATGCGCCATAACAGAACTGAGGAGTTAAATCACGCGCCTAAAGTTACCATGGCACCATGGCACAAGCGCCGATAATTTTGAGCGAGACCTGTTGCGAGACTAAGGACGTCTAACGCGCCACCTTTAGGCGGCGTCTGTAACGGTTTTTTCTCAAACATTTTGTCGCTGTTCGAAGTTCGAACGTTCCACGTAACTCGTAAGTTTGAGAATTTTTAGCATATACATGTAGTTAATAAGTAATTTTAGCTTACGGTTAATTAATGGATATATTACATTTGGGAATTCAGTAAAACACTCGGTTTTGACTTCATCGAAAAACAGTTAAAATAACGAACGGTTTATTGAGACACACGCAGTCATGTCTACGCAAGCTTTAGGCCACAGTGCTTTAGGCGCAGGAATTGTTATTGACTTCAAAAATAGTCTAAAATTATGTATACGCACCGAGGAAACTTTGGAAACGAAAATTTGTTTCCGAATTTGGAATTTCAGTTGACGTACATCTGACTAGAAACTCCCAATTCGGAAAGCCGTCGGTTCGTTTTGTTTTCTTTGTTTGTTCCCGCCAACAGCTAAGTTCCAGCCCGCCAACAATTGTAGTTAATAATTTAATACAGGTACTCAGTATGGCTATCGATTGTATAAATTGTCGAGAACAATAAGAAAACGATATCACGTTATGAACGTTATTGATTTATTTGGAAAATTCCGCTCAGGTAAACAGTATAGGGACACGAGCGTTATGAATGGCACTTTTGACAGTGGTGAAGACATGTTTGCAAAAGGAATGCGTTAATTAATTTAAAAACAGCGATCTTGAGTGAATTTTGTAAACCAATAGCGTATCGCGCGAGTGATTCACAACTGCCAAAAGTGCTTTTCGTAAGCTTCTGTCCGAGTATCCCTAGTGTGCGCTGTAAAGTGAATTTTATTTGGTATGATATTTGCCTCAAATACTGTACCAATTTTTGTAAATTCTATTTGTCAGAAACTGCTCATTACTCTTTCCCTTCCCTACATCCTCCTCCTCCAGCCACTTGATAGAAAGCTGGAAAATTGGTAATTAAATTGTCAAACTGCACAAAATTTACATGCATTTATGAACTCGAGAAGAAACTAGCATTCCAATAAGTAGGATGTTAGTTTAATTTAAAATAATGCATGTAAATAACCTTAGCCAAGCACCAAGGTTCAATAAGAACTTCTGGATCAGCCGACTGAAGGTGCGTAAATGAAAATCGTATACAAATAAACTGGTTTATATTTACAATGAATTTTAAAGTGTGTGCCAGAAGAGAAATAACATGCACCTCCAGCATGTATGAGCTCTTAGCAGTTATCAGTATGGTATTTGCAAATGTGGTAAGTGATTATTCTTCCAGGATGAAATTAGAACAATACAAACATAAATAAAATGGAATCAAGGTTAATATTTCGGTGGTAATCGCGTTCTTTTGTCGAGCACATGGCGATGGCCCACAAATCCTAGCATGTGCAGGCACATATCAAAGCTGTAATCTCATAAATGATAAGAATTATTGTCCATAAAGAAGTTAATTGAGGTAATTAATATTGATGCGTTATAGCAACTTTTGGGTTTACTTCCGGTTTCCCCACAAGGGTGAAAATATTGTATAGGGAGTTGTTTACCAGGAATTTAACGTTAATTTTAACGTATAGGATTGAACTGTCTATGAATGTTTGCTTAAATCAATGGGATCAATCAATCGATCGTTGTTGGGTCTGTACTCAAATTTGTGTCGTTTACAGCGCTGACGAGTGTACACCCAACCACTCATTCGCAGGTTCAAGTCAGTTGACCCCTCGGTCCGATAGATCCAGCTACAGCTTATATAATGTACGTTCTGGTCGCACCCACTTCCTATAGCCATTCGTGTTGCTATAAAAATGGGCAAATTGCGGGATGCAAATGCGGAAAGTTAATTTGTGTGTCTGCGACACATGCGGAGTGACCCTCGTGACCGTTTCATGCTGCTAATGCCCGTAATTGACTGGCCCCAACCACCGTGCCAATGCATAATTACCGTCCATACGGACAGATTTAATGTGATTTTTAAATCAATGTACACACGCTATATGTATATAATGCGGCGCTAATGTATTTGGCTGCGATAGAGCGCCATTCATGCGTGCGAATATGTCAGCCGTTGAAAAGGACTCCGCCCAAAAGTACATTCTTCACGCAAGCCCGGGTGCTGAAAGGCAAAGGTCACGGGGAGCACCGGAAGACAGAGGTAGAAATGCGAGGGCGAGCGAAGCACCACCTATGCCAAATGACTGCCAGTGATCGTGTACACCAGGATTTTGACCATTGTTCGAGGTGCCATGGATGCCCCTAGCAGCAGGAAAAGGACAATATCCCTCCGCACCGGCATGCGTACGTTAGTTACACCTCGGCTCGAATGCCACTTCATTTAAAACAACTAATAATTGCTTCGTGCCGTTTGTCAATATTGGTTCACGGGTGCTAGCATTGTTGTATCGACGATGGTGTTGACCCGTTTCCATCCTGCGCGATACGGTCGTTCGTTTCCTGATCCCTGACCTGCGCTGGGGTAATCTTAGTCGTGCGCTTTTTTTTTTGACAGAATTCGTTTTACCTTCCATCGTGAATGATGACGCTCGCATCCTCGGGTGATGACCCTCGTGTTTATTACTGCAATTACTGAAATGATGGCGGTTTGTGGCCATATAATGCCGAACATTGCTGTATCGGGCGGTTGTGGGAGGTTTTGTCCACGAACTGTATCATTTGCACACCTTAATGACTACGTTTTTTAAAATCTATTTGGTATTTAAGTGTGCATTATTCCTGTTTTGCAACTTTTGTTGCATTTTATGGTGGAAGTTGTTGTTGGCGAGGTTGTCGCTATAGGTGAGAGGTCCAACGTTCTCTGCAACGTTGATAACAATTCAAACCAAAACTAACGGGTCTGCGGAGGGTCATGTAGGACACGCAGAAAGCCTCGCAGATTCCAATATTTGAGAGGAATATACGTGTACTCAAATACCGTAACCTGAACTACACTGTCGGATTGGGACTTGAAGCGGAGCGATTTTGAAAATGATAATCATTGGATCGTTTGATCATTATTGAATCGAGGTTTGTTCGAATACCCACATTAGTCATACTGTTGCTAGGCTTAAATGTCGCACGATGAATGAATCTTAAGCAGAGATAGTCGTTATGCCGAAATCACGTGACCTTTTCATCATTTCCATTAGCGAAACGATTCGATGAAATAGTCACGTGGTATCGGCTATTTCATAACTCCGTATCAGATCCGTAGCAATGCAGTGTCGCATAATTGCCATATGCTCATTTTTGAGTATTTTATAAGTCATGCTGCATTGTGGTTTTAAACTCCTCGCAGCTGGCTTCGTTTTCACCGGTTTAACCCATTCCTTCCCGCGCGTTTTCCGAATGCAAAGATCAGCCACCAGCAGCTGAAGCGTCATCTAAATGGCGTTTTCTGAACAAAACATCTCTGGAACCAAATAAGTCTCGAGGAAGTTCTGAAGAAGAAAAAAAACACGTCTGGTTGATTGATGATCTCCGAAGAAGGACAGAGCAGGTTAGAAGGAAAAAGAAGCGCAAAAAAAAAATAAAAGATTATAAATTGACTGTTGCGAAGAAAACATGTTGCACGTGCATGCAGCGGGCCGAAATGGGTCCTGCAGTGAAGTGCGTGGCGATATTCAACGGACAGGGGTAACGCACTGCACTGCACGCGTATTGCCGACGGACATCAGTTGCGTTTGATGGCTACATGCTCGATATATAAAGAAGTTGCTCTCGGGGGCTAAATAGATCATGCGTTCACTACAAAAGCACCAGTTCTCCCTTTCTTTCTTTTTTTCTGGCCAGACTTAAGATGGGACGCAAAAAAATTATTTCGCTATTGTCATTTATTATCCACACTTTTTGAAAGGCGGCATGACGCAGCCCGAACCATGGCACGTACCATTTTAGGGGCGACGTTGGGATTATGAAACTTCTTATTTAATTTCGAGTGGCATTTGTCGTAACAATAAAGGAGTGCATTCCTGGAATAATAGAGGTACTCGAAGAGAAGCTTTGCGAATCGCACTTTGGCAGTCGTGAAGTCGCGTCTGCGAAATTGGTTTAAACGATTGACTCGTGCAGGTTATCGCCGTTTTTAAGCCGTTTTATCAACTCTTGCACTCTTGACTTCACGGCTGCCAAAGTGCGATTCGTGAAGCAGATGTTTGAGTATTACGTGTATGTTCTAATGTACACTGTACACGATTTCAATGCTAGTCCTAACACTGCGATACATTCGTGCAAAGTGTTCTTGAGATGAATTTTAATTTTATGAATATGGAAACACTCAAGGTCAAGGGTGGGTCTGTGATTTTTAATTGGTCTAAAAACAACGATAACCGTGAGCAAGTTTTTGAAATTAATTAGTCGATATTGCGCACGTGACTTCACGACTATAGCAAAGTGCAATTCGCATTGAGATCCGCAATTCGATTTGAGTATCCCTATTATGGCACCGTTGAATCTACCACCCCGATATTTTGTTGATACGTTTCAGAGGCATTCCTGGAGGTAATATTGGCATGAGGAATGCCTTTGAAAATTTTGATAAATATCGAGGTGGTAGACCCTCTTAAAAAACACATGCAGTTACCCGGTACCGGTATTGATATCAATATCAATGTGCATGTAAATTGGTGTTTCTTGTATTTAAAAAAATTGTTTATCTGCATTCATAAACTACCAAGAAGTTAAATTAGGCTATTCACTTTAATTTATAGAAGCGCCTATACTGTAGCTCAAAAATTCTATACAGTATATCGACAGTGGCGCATGTGTGTGTCCATGTCCATGAAAACTTGTTGTATCGTACTCCATCACCGTTTAAGCAAGAAGTTACGGATCGGTGCAGATTCCTTAGTAAAAAAACGAAAGAGGACGAGTAATGTTTATTTTTTCGTGAATTTCGTAAAAACTTTGGTGCGTTTTTATTTGATTATATTGCCCTGTTCTTAGTACTGCGTATAATTTGAAAAACTAAGCAATGAAACTGTGATTACACGATCCAATATATGAAATTCCCAAATGGACGCGTGGCTTCATTATATCGGGTCGTTTGAAAAGCTCCCAGGGACTGCTTTGATGGATAGTTAGGTCCAATGCTGCCTGTGATTAATGAAGCTAATTATCATTTGTGCGGTTCTTTTTTCCGTCCTGCAATTCTCACTTGGATTTCATAATTAAGCCATGGAAAGTTATCCTCTGTCCCAGAGGACGTCTATAATTGTTGACGTTGGCACCCGGGTCTTACGTGATAAGCCAAATCTCATCTAAGCTAAACACATGTGCTCGGGCTAAATCTGCTGACAACTGTCACGATGCCACGTGTGATTGGATCTCAAATTAGGCCCGTTGGATTTATACATTGATGTCTTTTTTTCGCGCATAGACCACGGCAGTCAGCTCGAGTTTAAACGAGGAATGGAAAATCAGTTCAATGAAGAACAAAAAAACGTGTTCACATTCCTCGATGATGCAAAATTGGATTTTGCATCATCGTCCTATAGAAAATCTGCACCTTTAAAATTTTTACTGTTAATTGAACATTAATTATGTCGAAAATACCCAGTGTATTTTTAGTTTTGCATACACGCACCTATGCAGTGTATACTATTTCTTTGACCGCCAAGAACTTGGCCCGTAATTGATTGGTGCGGGTAAGATTAGTGTCCCCCCGATATTTAATTAAATTTTGGGAGTCTATCAATTTTGGATGTGCAGCTTATGGGTATGTTACGTAATTTAAAGTGCCAAATAATCGAAAATAACGATTCTCTTTTTTATGAAATGACAAAGAAATGCTTCAATTTTCAGCCCCTTTTGTGCCCTCATTTTTATTTTTTTTCCATTTACGAACTATTTAAATTGGCCCGCATGGGGATATGCTTAGCAGAAGTCTATAGTTTTCCCAAGAAAGCACCGCATTTTTTGTGACTTCTTTAATGAAGCGGCTAGCCCACCTCGCGTTTCGAGTGTTGCTTATTACGAGTAAAATTAATGTGAAAGTGGTTTTGAACATTTTTACGTCGAAACTTTCACGCAAAGAGTAATGGCATTTTGGGAATGCATGACGACCATGAAACTGATAGCTTCTACAGGCGTAAAATCATCTCCAAATTTGATCAGATAATGCACAAAAACAATTCGTGACACCAGCTCGTGAACTCGTATAGGAAAATCTCCAAGTTTTCTCATGTGTTTTTCCCTGTCATGGCACGCTATATGGCGTAATAATTGAAGAGATTCCAGTATATGAATTTTAATTTCCATCAGATATTTTTTGCCGCGATCCGTTATTTGTAAAAAAAAAAAACCCTCCAACATGCCAAATTTACTCCGGTGAAGTAACGACTGATGGGTGGTTTTTCGCTCGGCAGAGGTTGTTTCAAATTAATTTCATCGTCATGTTCGCAGTTACAGCAACCTGAAAAATGATTTGCAATACCCAATAATCGCGACCACCTTTAATAACTGGTAATTTCCAAAAGAAATACACGTAACGTTCATTTTTTTTCATCATTTCACTGGTCTTTTACCCCCTCAAAAAAGACTCGAATACCTAATTTTCAATCAAAGAACAAATAATCGGTAGTAATAATTTGCAGTCACGACATGCATCGCAGCCGGTAATTCGCACACATTTCATTGCTATAGGAGTTTCGGCGATGTAAGCGTACCACATATACATTAAATCCCCTCGTGGCCTATCACAACATTCCAATCTGTCACAACAATCACAAACATGATCCCAGCCTCGACACGCTGCTATTCCTCCCGCAAAACCCGAAGGAACGGGAAAAAAATCGCTCTTGTTATCTCACTAATTTGCTATCTGCCGCAGACCATGGCACAACGGTGATTGATAGTTGTAACCCAATTTCGAGACAAAGTGTGCGCGCAATGAACAAACTGCGGGAGAAAACACTGGCATCTCATCTGTAGCACCCAGCAGTTAGGGATAAAAAAGGTGTGATTGCTGTCGCTCTGGCATTGATCATCTTCAAACCTTTCCTTTGAACCTGGTCAATAACGACGATAAAGTACTGCCTTTGATTATTTATATATTCCAGTTATTGGATTTACCTGTGAAAGAGCAGATGTCCCGATGGAGGGTTCATTTCCATCATACTCACAGTTTTATACCATTCTCAAGCACCATTGACGCTCGAAGGTCTCTTGTGCGGCGTCAAAAGGAAACCGTGATGTAACGTTTCATTGTTCAGAAACCAACAGTTACTTTTTTAAACAAATATACTAGTTCTAGAGCAGTTATTGTTGGCTATCGAAGCATTTAAGCACCATTCATAGTAATGGGTATACTGTATAATTTCTGTACAGGATGTCTAGATCTTGTATATCGACACCCATTTATTTACTAAGCTTAGTCGAAAATGTATAGTCGCACAATGCAATCGGTGAAGGCCAAAAGATTAGAATATAAGGATAAAGTTTAGAATATAAGGACAAAGTTTAGAAATGAGCAGAGTTAGAAAATAATTTGGTGATTTCAATGTATAATTTGGTGAATCAATGTCGAACTAAAAGCTGAAGCTAATATTGTAATGTTGGTTGGTCAGTTGGAAGTGAGGGTTATAGGGCGAAAGGGCAACATGTATACAGTATAATGTGATTTAACAAGTAAAAAGGGGCATTCACCAATGAGTTGGTAAGGTATAGATAGCCACAGAGTTGCATGTTGTCTTTTAGATATTTCTACTATGATGCCACATTCTGCGGCAAACAGACATGATAGGCACACTTTCAAAAATGTCTTTTATCATAGAACTCCCTAGATGGATTTGTATAGGAGTGAATTCCATTACTCAGGCCATCGAAGATGCGTCCCTAATAAGGCTTGTGCGTGGGGAAGCCAAAAAGACAAAGATGAATTCAAATGCAAAGTTACGTGGCATGTCGTCGCCTGCAAAATGAATTTGAGGGATCCTTTGAGCTTCCTTCCTTCATCAAATGATGTTTCATTTCAGTGAATTGGGAATGAATTTCAAACTTCCGAACTCCGTTGTGTCGTCATCCCGAACAATGCTAACGGACCTAAACACTCCATTTCCCCCCTAATAGATAACGGCTTAACATGGGAATTGCGCATCCATCTACATGTTTCTGTTTATGTCCAAGACATTTCCAAAAACATGTACCACCTACAAGTTTTATATCGGACAGTGCAGAAAATGTGGAAAATAAATGAGCACACTTCTCAGCTCTCTCGATCTTTTGATTCCCCACTGAATTTTCACAAAAGGACGATTTCTTGAAAGAATACAAATTGATCGTTTGACACCGTTGAATTTTTATTTCAATAAATCAACATTTGTCAAGCGCGAACTGTTTTACAATAAAGCGAAACATGCGGGAGGAACATTTTCTTCCCTGCAGAATGAGAAAAAGTTGATACTGACTGTAAAGTTAGTTGCAACACGTGAACTTGCGCAAGGACTAACTTCCGATACCTACGAGATACTTCGTATTAAAGAGAAAGCCCCTTCTAGATGTACTTTTGAATTATTTGTCTTCTCGTATGCCAGTTTTGCTATTTGCAGTATCTTACAACTGCTTTATTATTTTTCGACTCGAGGCATTCAGTAGACAAGATAAAATATACGAGCTGAGCTTGTTTTACTTAACAAAATCAATTACATCTACATTTGCTGCATTTCATATATACATTGTAGGCATACATTCTGTAGCCACTATACTACTCTACTGGGATGCCTCCAGGGGACTTCAACCTATTCCTGATAAGTCTTAATTTAATGAAACTCATTTCGAAATGAAACAAATGTGTCTTTTCGTAGAAAAATCAAAGCAATTTGCCTCGTGTTACTACTGTTGCGAACACATGTACCTTAATGAGGAAAACGATGAACATTTGCATATTCACCATAGGGCTTTAAGGGCTGACAGTTATACAGTGCTGAGTGACAGAGATACCGTGCTATAAAATAGCCCTCCTGGCACGCTTAGCGTAGACAATGGCACAATATTCATTAGACATTCATTAGGCGCTTCTATGCAAATATTAATAGCATTGAATGTCCTAGTTCGAAAACGTTGTTTCACATCTTCTTTTCAATAAATTCAAGGCGAAGAAACATTTTTCAAGTGTTTTTTTTTCCAATTCAAAAGCAGTTGCATTGATTTATTTCTTGAAAATCAAGACTACTTCTATGTTTCCAAATATAGAATGTTTGGAAATGATAATGTTTATCATTCGTTTATAAATGACCTTTAACAGATTGGAAGTAAATTTTCAATTTGCATTTATATAGATGTACAGTAGGCCTACATAGTTTTGATCTCTTCTGTTATATGGAACAGAGGCAGGTAGGAGATGTGAATTTGAGGTACATGTAAATATAAGATAAAATCGTTTCACAGCTCAGTTGTTTTACAGAAAAATACGGTATGCGTTGAGGGGGTCATGGGCGGTACTCTTATTAAAGTCGTTGAAGATAATCCTTTCAAGCCTCCGCTCGATCATGACCGGCTAGCGGCAAGCAGGCAATTTGACTTTTCGAAATGCACGTGAAGATTATGAGCATAAGATAGAGAATCTGTTAAAAAAGCATTAAACCCAAGTTTTATCTATTTTTTTATCCTTAAGATTTATTTTAATAGTACAGTATAGCTTCAAGTATGCAATAACTTAGGATATTAATGGAGGGAGAGAAAATACACCTTTGCTCGTGTGCGATATACCCTCAATGTAAAATTCAAGTATTTATTTCTTCCATGATTGCTGTGGTCCTTGGTGCTATTTGGAACGATCAACATGAATGGCGCCGAATTTATACTAATGCATCGAGTATTCTAATTTCTAGTATATACACTAGCTACATCAAATGGAAAATAGCAGTATCCATTGATCCAGCATACATTGATGCTCCCACATGGCATGAGTTTTTAGAAGTCCAAACTAGACAAATCTCACCCTACTATAAACCAATCGACGAATTTACAATAATTATAGAAACTCATAAGTTGTCAATATACCCACTCGCATGCAACTTTAACTTTTGAAATTCAGCATCATTAACTTCAATAATTCAAGTCGGAAATTCCATAAACGCAGTCCCAAATTATCGAGGAAGAAAACTGCCTATGGCCTACAGGGCCTGTCACATAAAAATCGGTGTGGGACGGACGGGATTGGTTTTGAAGGGTCTGATGGAATTTTAATGACTAGGTGCAAAGCTGAAAGATGTGACCATCCTCTGTGGGTAGATAGTAAAGATGCCATCGGAGACGTACATCGCAGGCCTTCGTATCGTTTCCAATGGAAAATTTGTGGACAATGTTGTCTCGCGAGAATACAATAATTGCTAGTTGCACAGTTCGCATACAGACAATGCACGAGAAGGGAGCGTGGGAGACGAAGAGTCCAAATGAAGGCTCTGTGACCCTTGATCTTCTTTGCCAGATCTATGGATAACCGAAGAGGTCATTTTCATAGGTGCACGTACACCCGACTGATTAAGATTTTTTAAGGTTACCCTTCGCCAAATGCACGCTTTAAAAGACGATATATTTGACAAGAAGATTTGGATTTAAAAAAGAACCCCATTTTTACTGTTGAAAACTGTAATTACCCTTTGCCGAAGTCCCAGATTTTGGCCAGTTTATTGTCGATACATGTTAAGTTTCACTGCTCAGAGGCTTGAAAATGATCGAGGGAAGTACAGGTACTATACATGTACACGCATTGTTGTTTAAACGTGAAAACGCAAAAACGACACGTGATTAGCCTCGTTATTTCCCTTTTATTAAATATTAACATTCTAGTATAAGCTCGACATTACATTGTAGAAAGGAAAATATTCATTAATTAACACAGTTACATCTCAACATTGTACTCTACATCAAACATAACGTCACGTGATAATCAGCAATTTGTATATGCCACACATGTTCGGTTTGGATAAACTTGCGTGGGATTTTAATTATTAAAATAAATCTTCTAACCTACAAAATTATACAACAATTATCGTATGAAATTACAATTTGAAAAAAAAAATATTTTACAGTATTCTACTAATTTGGTATCTGACTAAATTTTGAAAATTCAGAAAATAAGATTCTGCCTGTATTATACAGTATGTATAGTGTATTACATTACGTGTAGCCAAACACGTTGAAGACATAGAACAACAGCTTGTGTTCCTTGTACAGCGCAAGCTAATTTGACGTATTCTATAGGATACTTCTAAAGCGGACATAAAAAGTTAATGTTTAAAATTGGATTCTGCATATGGGACTTCAGAAACTTGTGCTCCTTTCATCCGTAAGGGTGGATGGGATGGCTGGCTCATCAGTGGTTTGTGTGTAACCACATGTGCAAATGCAAGGCATGACATGTTGTCCTTCTTGCTTGAGTAATGATTGTCCCAAAATGTAATTACGTCGACGAATCTTGTCTTCTGTTCACATAGCAAATATGCATCGTGAATAATTAATGATATTCCTCACATGACATTCATTAATTAGTCAATTGTCAGGACTGTGTGTCAGAACTAACTTGAACTTATTGCCTTATTCTGGCTCGCTCTATTATGAGACTGTCGAGTGATCACACATTTTTTATTTTATTCCGAGGGAGCGTTTTGAGTTCAGGGAGAACATGTATGTCATTAGTAGAGTTATTACTGAATGCATTCTTCACGGACTTGTTCTTACGTCAATGACTTAATATTTCACGATGACATTTTTGGAGACATACAGTAGTTTCGCATAGACGAAACTCAAGAAAGCTAAATATAGTTGTACGTGCTATACCGTGGTGTTTAGAAAAATCCCAGTCTGACGGCAGTGAGCCAAAGGCATGCGGTTAACAGCCTAATTACAGCAATGAACAATGTCGTCAGTGCATTCTAGTTGCAAACTATTAAAAAAAGTTAAACAAAATACATTTTAATATACTTTGAAAAACTTAATGAATTTCTTACAAAAAAAAAAGAATGCTAGTGGTTGACATACTTTTGTAATGAGGTTTAAGTTGGTTGTCTTAAAAAGCAGTAGGCTACTATATATATTTTCAACATGTACACACCATGCACCGGTGCTTGAACGGTATATTATCAGTTTCACATCGTGTATGCTAAACCTTGACTCGTTCACTGCGCTAGTTTTCAAATTAACGTCTTAGCATGCATAAACCTTAATTACAGGCCTAGCCGTAATTGTCAAGAGCGGCTGTATATTATTCCGATGGTCGTACTTTATGCGTTGCGTTAGATCGTGGCATATAGAAAACTGGTATTATGCATCATGTTTAAATTTTCACTTTATAAAAGTGTCTTCGGTTTGCCTTTCATGCCTCGAAGTGGATTGGGCGTTACGCAAAAAAGTCAACTTGAAAGAAGGTGCTCCTTCGCATGCGTGCATGCAGATCAGCAGGAATCGTGGTCGACCATGTCTTAAAATATAGGATGGGTAATTTTTGTTCTGTCCGAGCTGCAATTCCCGTCGACCCAAATTTGAATTCCGAACTTGCCGAAGGCGCATTTTCCGAGTATTTATATGCAAATTTTAATTGGGCCGATCACTTTTGAAGTATTTATTGACATCCGTTTCTAATATTTCTCGAAAGAGCTGAATGTTTTGGGCAGCTATACGAGGAAAAACAATTTATTGTAGGCAAGTAGTATGTCATGAGTTTCGACATCTAAATTGCTGCTTAAAATTAAATTAGAAAATTACGTTTTAAAAGAAAGCGAAAACACGTTTCAAGTCCCAATAGGCCCTCCTTGTGATGGACACTTAAGAAGCGAAGCAGCCATCAAAAAAAAAATACAGTAATATCTGCGAGTTAGTACATGCTAAAAAAAGATAATTGAATTACATAGTTTAGAAAGTAGTGGTTTTTGTGTGATGTGACATATTTACTTGCAGTTTATTGTCGTTTTAATAGACGAAATCGACTTGTATTTATGAAACAGGGCAAAGGTGAATGAATTCCATGGGATTATGTTTTGGTAGTTAATTTTATTCACTTCGAAACTATATTAAATTTTTCAGTTTATTATAAATTGAACCTGCTACAGATGTGCATGTTGATTTTATAATTATTTTCATGTTGCGACTTCCTTATCGTTAAATTTACAAACAAAAGTAATCATGCTTCAACTTTTGAAGAATCGAGTTGCTGGTATAGGCGACAGTTTTATAACAATCGATGCACTATCCATGTGAACGTTTCCACGTGATATTTTATTATGAAATGTGTGGGGTATTAGCGCCATGGAAATTGGGATAAGTGCATATATCCGTGCAAAAGGGGCTTTCTAAAGTCATTCACTCTTCTCAAATCTAAACAATGCATTATTTGTACCAAGACTTAAACTTAATACAGTATTTAGTGAGGTTTCACATCATTTTATTAAAGTGTGTTAATGTTATCAATGTCCAGTGCATGCATCAATTTATTAAGGTAATTTGAATTATGCTGAGAACAGACATGAACAATTAAGTGATCCGTAATAACTTTAAACACACGGTTGATATTTTGATTCATACTTGATTGTCCAACACTTGTACAAGGCAGATGTTATAAAAGTATAATACGAGTTTGGTCAGTAAGAGGTTAACTCATCAGCTTTTATATGGACTCGTTGCATTGAAAGCATTGTGATTTTTTATGTGTGAAAACCATGTCAAAGCTATAATGGAAAATGCTTTTTTTCTAAATCAACACATGGTCATGTCTGTACGAATTACTCAAATTAGGAGAAAAAGTTTTACTTTGAAATTTAATGACAGGCTTCTGATCCGTTTCCTGTCTAATAAACAGCCTCTGGCGTAAATTCTCTATTGTTTGTTCTGGTCAATTTAGTTTTTATTGTCCCGCAAATATATTATGCCATTGTCTCGTCTAGGGTAATGATAATAATTCGTCTAAGAACCTCTATGATATCGCCATACCATATTTCGTCATTGGCCATTGAACATCATGATTCTTTCGTGATTAAAGTTTTAATTTATGCGAATGTTGTTGAAAAATCAAGTTGAAACGAATCCGGGTTCATGCAAATTATCCGTCAAGCTATCGTTCATACATAATGTCTCGCGAGACATTTTCAAGTTTATTAATCAGTCGTGTTTATGCGTATTTAAGTGGATAAACATTTTCCCTTCCAACTAAGGCTCGAAGCAATGAACTGCCATTTTAATTTTAAGCAGTTTTATTGAAAGCAAACTTAGAGCTGCGCATGTTATTTCTGGATTTTATGAAGATACGGTCGAATTTTTTGTCATACGTGCACGCCAGAGGTGGGATAACAATCGATACAAGCGTGCGCTTCCGGTGAGCGGAAGTCCGTGCGTGCTAATAGGCGCGCTCTGTTGGGTGCTGAGCAACTTTCTGCTGACCTGAGAGGGGACTATTCTGCACGCATGTGCATATTAGCACCAAATTAGACCGAATAAAACCCAACTAACACAAAACAGAACAAGTTCGAAAAAATATCGTATGCTCATTTATCAGTAAATGAATCCAGGGTGGACTTGCAGAAGTCCACCCTTGCATTATTTACATGTACCTATGCTCCAAATAATTGGCACTATTTTATTCGAATTTGAAGCTTTTGTGTTTGTGGGGTAAATAAGGTATAGAAGTTGCTTTACCGTAGTTTAGATTTGGAACCATTATCTTTGCATTTGAGCTCTTCCTTAAATGTTGTGATGCTCGCATCATCGATAACATACATCAGTGTCAAACTTCCGTTTCTATGAGGGGCAATGCACGTGACGTGTACGCGTGTACTTTATATTATTAATCTGTAGATTCCAAGAGAAACCATTGATGCCATTGATTAGTTTGCCTCGTAGTATGCAACCTCAGTACATAATACAGTGTAGAATATACTGCAAAAATCCAATAATTAAATAAATAAAATAATTGGCATACAACGGTACCCAGACAAAGTTCAACGATTGAATAAAATGTTTTTTCTTGCACTTCTGAAAACTTTGCGTTTTGAGATGGGAGAAGGCTCAATTGTTTGGAGCTGTTTATCCCTAATTTCCTGTTTCTGCCCGTGTACGTGCACACGAAGTTGTGTAAGCAAACACAGGCTTTGTCCAGTGCATGTACAAAGTCGCTCGCATGGAATCTGCACTCGCACTCCAAGCAACGGCATTTTGATGTTAGACACACTGCCTCGAGAACAATAGCTCTGACGCTTGTTTCCAATTGTTTATTTTCAGAAGTCTCGCCAACTTGAAAAACAGCTACAAAGCCCAGTTCGTCCCGAACTTTTCTTCTGTTACTGCGTGCTTGTTTTCAACACGACTACATCTGAAATGAAGAATTTATTTTCTGAAGCCAAGGAAGCAGTGAGTAATTTTTCTCGTATGCGCCTCTAGATGCTCGCACATCGCCCATGTGGTTTATGTCGCTTCCTTGACTGTCTCACCTGATGGCCCTGGCGTCATTAGTTACATTAGTTTGCTTCGCTATACGTACAGTCGAATCTCCTTAATCTGACCCCCTATATAGTGCACGACACGATAAACTGCACGGTTGCCACGGTCCCGGCC
>JAQGBX010000505.1:0-35054 GCA_034698745.1 Megaphyllum sjaelandicum | reverse complement strand
ATAGCCGACCCAGGAATCGAACCTGAGTCTACCGAATGCAAGACGAGGATGCCAACCTCTAAGCCACCTTGCTCGGTGACTTAGCCTCGTGACATTCACGAGGCTAAGTTCCACGGTCCACATCAGTCCTAAACATCGTTGTTGTTTTCACACAATCGCGCTGAGAACGAAGCACGGGAGTATTTTCGTCCAAAAATCACAATTTAACTTCATTTCACAACAAAGTAACGCGAGAAAAGACTACCTTGTCTAGCCGTCTCCGCCATTTTTCCAATCATCTGTCATGGTCATTCCAAAAACATAAAAATTAGAACGTGACTATCGCGAGATACGGCGCTTTTACTTAAAACCATACTCCTATTAGGGACATCCATAAAATCCAAGTTCCTAGGGCATGGATAATATCCACTGAAGGGGAACTGTTCAACATATCTGGGAAACTCAGACAGAAGCTTTGCGAATGGAACTTTCGGCAGCTCTTGAAGTCACGAGTAAACGTTTTGCTGATCATGTAATCAACGATTAAGATTTTCAAAATATACGATTCGGAATACGTTGAAACTTTTGAAAATTTCTACTCTTATACGATTAAGAATTCTGAAAATTTGTCCTCGGAATCTGTTGAAAATTTCACAGATATGTTCTCGAAATAGTTGGAAACATTTTACATTTTGTCTTGGAAATCTTGCCAATTTGTAATAGGATAAGTTGGAAAATTAAAGTTTTTGTAAACTTCGCCTAGGAAACTGTTAAAAATTTTGCAATTTGTCCTCGAAAACTGTGGAAAACTTCACCCATTCAGTCTCTCAAGCTTGCAACTTTTTTCTTGGAAAAACTGACATATTTTGCAAAATTTACCAATGACAATTTCGAAAATTGACAAAAAATTCTAAGAATGTAAAAACATTTGCTTGAAATTTTTTTTAAATTTTTACAATTTTGTATTCCGAAAATGTTAATCCGAAAACGTGGAAAAAATTATAAATTTGTACTCGGTAAACGCGGAAAAAAATACGAATTTGTCCTCGTAAAACCTTGAAAACTTTGCAAATTTGTGAAATTTGAAAAAAAAAAAATTGTTGAAAAATTTAAAATCCGATTTTTCCAATGTGAAAATGTGTCCTCGGAAAACGTCGAAAATTTTGAAAATTTGTACCCGTAAAACATGGACAATTTCGAAAATTCGTCCTTGGAAAACGTAGAAATTAAATTCCTTACACCGTAAATTTCATACAGCAACTTACTTTTAGTTTACATTTTTATTATCGATTTTTAGTAAACTCTTGGCAATGGAAGATTGTATATAGACTCGCACATTTGTACTTGGTTCGGGACAATTGCCGTATATCTTTTTTTTTTTTTCGCAACGAACAGTTTCAAAACGGAGATCAAGAAGAGGGTTGGTAAAAAAGGACAAAATTTTTCACCAATTAGTAAATGAAACTTACTGAATTTCAGACGAATTTCCTTGGCTTTGAAACTTTCCCATCGAACAATAATTGTTACGAATCCGCCGAAAACTTTCGTTCAGAAATTCATTCAAATTTCCTTTATTATTATTAATCATCGCGCTCGTAAAATCGAGAAAATGCGACAACTTGAAATAACGCCATAAATTCATTAACAAAACTCTGCTGCATTTTCATATTTCCTAAAGAATAATTGGGAAATTTGAAAAGACCGAGTCGAGTGGCGCCACCTCTCAAAGTCTTCCGCACGGAGCGTCGCAGTTTTTCCACACGCACACCCCAAGATGGCGGTCATGCAGCTGCTTAAATTACATCAAGTTTGGACAAACGAAGATGGACAGGATATTACCAAGTTTTGGGTTTTGAACGTTTTAGATTCTCTCGAAACAGGATATTGTCTCAAGATTTTAGCACTTATAGAACTCTTTGGCTAGTCGTGACAGTCAAGGTTAGCTAGGACAGTGGGGTGCAATTGTTGCACGACACGTTGTATTTCTGGGGACTTTGGCAGAACTGTTCAGTGCAGTCACCGGGAGGCAGACCACTGTACCAGCTACCAAACGACCATCACGGGAATCTAGGACAGTGTTCTACACCCGATGACAGAAATGGACAAAAAAGTGTAATTCTTGCACGACACATTGTATCTCTGGAGACATTGCCAGCACTGTCCAGTGCAGTCACCAGGTGGCAGACCACTGTCCTAGCTACCGAATGACAGTCACGGGTATCAAGGGCAGTGTTCAACCACCTGTAGACAGCAATGGACACTGGGGTGCAATCCTCACACGACACGTCACATTTCTGGAGACATTGTCAGCCCTGTCCAATGCTGACCTCGGGTGGCAGACCACTGTCCTAGCCAGCCGTGACCATCTTCAGCAGCCAAACGGTTAGCCGCGGGTTGCCGGAAATACCAAACTGTAAATTGATACGGCACTTCCTTCGAATAGCGCTTGATTTCCGAACATCTTGAGCTTCTCGGTTAGAAGACAGTTGAGCAATGGTGGCGCCTCCGAGCACGCGAAGCGCCGCGAACTTGTAAAAAAATGACATTACTCGAAAAAGATTAGTGAGTTGCAAACTGACAACGTGCAAGTTCGCGCAATGGTTTAAGCGAAGGAAATCCTAGCCTCTCACCAGGCTCTAACTAGCGAGACCTTCCAGCTCTTGAGGCCGAGATTTCCGTTACTTAAACGGCTCGCAACGCCGAGTAAATTTTCAAAATTTCTCAGATTATTTGCCAGGAATATGCAGGGGCAAAATCACAAAAACTAACACGAGCTAAAACAAGGGATCGAAAAGAAAATACAAACAGAAATTCACTCATTAATTTCTTTTTTGTTTAGTAAACGTTCAATATCGAATAATTTTTAAACTTTTTTTTTCTCCGGTAAATCTTAAACTCGTTAGAAATACTGGTTAACTGACCTGCAATTTTTTTAAATCTCGAGACTTTTAAACATGAAAAAAGATCCTTCCGAAGGGACAAAAATCAATTCTTTTCCTCCACCTTTCGTATTTCAAGCCGGAAATCCGCCGGGGAATCCTCCAGGGAAGCCACCCGGGAATCCTCCGGCTCCTCCGGGCATTCCTCCGGGAGGCATGCCTCCTCCGCCGCCCATCTTCTGGGCCATCTTGGCGATCAGAGCCGAGATTTTAGGATTGCTTTGGTATTTGAACATGTTCGAGGGATTCTGCGAGATGTCGGAGAAGGCTGCCGCGACTTCCGGGTCCTGAAAAAAAAAATACAAAATTGGGTGAGAAACGTCGTTAAGATCGATGATCTTTGATTTGATCTAAGATTTCTTTTAAATTTTTCAATTTTTCCCTAGTAGAGAAAGTCATTAGTCAGGTTGGTACAGACAAGTAATTATTTTGCAAAAACCTACTAAAGAATTATTTTTGGAAAACCTAATGGAAATAACATTTTTTTTTTGCAAGCCAAATCTACTGAAGAAAATATATTTTTTGGAAAACCTATTGGAAAAAATATCTTTTTAGCAAAGCAAAAACGTTCTAAAGAAAGTATATTTTTTGGAAAACCTACTGAAAAAATATTTTTCTTTGGAAAAACTAATGGAACCAAATTTTTTTTTTGCAAAACTTACTGAAGAAAATATTTTTGGAAAACCTACTGAAAGAAAATATTTTTTGGAAAAATCTAATGGAAAAATATTTTTCTTTATGCAAAACTTACTGGAGAAAATTGGCTTTTTTTGCAAAACCTATTGAAAAAAGTATATTTTCTGGAAGAACTTAATTACTGGAAAACAATAACGTTTCCCCCCTCGGTTGGGCTGGATTAGCAATGATTAAATCAAAATACCCCTAATGAATGACGAGATTTCTGAACTTGGCTTCATAAACTGATTTTTCTTATTTACTGGACACGCGGCCGCTCAACCGCCCAAATTTGTTCCTCGAGAACACGAGACTCTGTCTAAGTCTTGCCAACCTAATCATCAGTTTTTTAAACAGTTTGAACAAACAAACAACCTGCATTTGGACGCGCGGTTGCCAAAGAAACAACCGCCGTAAATCCTACCTGGAAAGCTTGAGCTATTTCCGGATCGGACAAGAGCGCGTTCAAGTCTGGCATTCCTCCTGCACCGCCACCGGGTCTGCCACCAAAATCTTCATTCAAATCTGGTTCCTGCGATAGAGAGAAAAGCGTAAATCACCAAGATGGAATTTGGGACTCAGATGATGCTGGCATTCTTAAAAGTCACCGTATTGTTGATGTCACATTTTGTCTGACTTCTGATACCCCCCCCCCCCCCCCCCGAAATTTAATGTTCAACTTCCCTGACTTTCCCAGGACAATGTAAACATCGGCATAGGCCAACGTTATCCACGATTTTGCAAGATTTACGCGGAACAATATTCAATATTTTGCAAAATTTACTGATGATAATTTTATAACATTTTAAAAACAAAAATAGAAAAATTCTCAAAATTAGCCTGAACTGTTGGTCGAAACGGTCGAAAATGTTGCAATTTTGTCCTCGAAAACTGTGGAAAATTAGTAGTCCGAAAACCCAAAGAATTTGAAAATTTATACACGGAAAACGTGGATTATTTTGCTAATTTGTACTCGGAAAACATGGAACATTTTGCAAATTTGTATTCAGAAAACGTGAAAAATTGTGTAAACTTGAGGATGGAAAACGTGGGAAATTTCGAAAATCTGTACTCCGAAAATGTGGAAAATTTTTGCAAATTTGTACTCGGAAAATGGGCCCTGAGCTAACCTTGTAGAAGTATTAATTTTTGATCGCCATGACTGCGTTGAATTTCCCTGACTTTTTCAAAATAAACCATTCCTTCTTGACTTTTCCAGGTCATTTTTAAGTTCCCTGACTTTTCCAGGTTTTGACAAGTCTGGGGGAGCCCTGTAGTACGTTGAATTTATCTGACTGTTCCTGACCCTTTGATAATACGAACTACAGTTTGAACGAACAAACTCGAGATTTCGTCTTCACGAGCTTCGACCGCAAGTCCGCAACCAAATATTTGCCCCCTTTTTTTTACCTGATTTCGTGCCGCTTTTTCCCTTGCTTCCCTCACCCTCTGGGCCCGGGCCAACTTCTCCTTCAGTTCTTTCTCTTCCCGTTTGCGCTCGTACTTCCGACGATGTTCGATCAGTTTCTTAGCCTGGAAAAATACGGATAAAAAAAGCCATGGTTAATAAAAGGTGGCAGGTTCTCGTCTGGACGTGTCCAAAAATCAGCAATCAAACGACACATCCTGGCAAAAAAGACACTCTTCAGCAACTCCCTAAAAAAAACTGTGAACAGAAAAAAAAAACGATTAAACGCTGACCAAACACGAGTCAGTCCGTCAAAAGTGACTCAAGTTTTGGAAGTTCGTCCTTTTTTCAAAGGGCAATAAAAACTGCCTGCGGTTCCCAAAACCAGAGCCAAAAGGTTTGAGTAATCCTGACGTCAACGTCTGCCTACACCCCTGCTCCAAAATGCCAGCTGTTTTCGAAGGTATCCCTATAAATAAGGCACTTTTTTTCAGGGAACAAGGTTACTGGAGTGACTGCTGAAACAAGGTGCCAGAGGAAAAAAAAAAGAGAGGGGGGGGGGATGGTGAGGCCCGCGCAGATGCAGTTTTGAGGAAGAAACGGGGTCAAGACCGAGTCCCGAAAAAAAATGAGGGATCCGTGTCAACCACGAGTGTAAAAAAAACATCTTATATAACGCGTTACCAGATGCAGGGAGACAATGAATGACTGCTGTGATTATTTTTGGAAGTTTTCCCATTTCGGGGTCAAAACCAGCGCAACTCGCGCCGTCCATCCTTGACCCCCCCGCGCATAGCTGGAGCACCCTTTTAACGTAAACGAGGTTTTCTGATCAATGAACCAGAGATGAAAATGAAAGAGTTAATTCTGGCCAGTTGAGAAGGGCATCTTAAGGTCAAATTTCTATGACATTTTTTTTTTCGAATGTCCATAATAAAATTTTCCATATACTTTTATTTAAAGACTTTAAAAAAATTCATCTGGGTTCCCCCCAGAAGTTTCATTTTCAACTTTCCTGAGTTTTCAAAATTGTCCATATACTTTTATTTGAAGATAATATTACAAGAAAACTTTATTTAGTAACACTTGTTTTAAAAAAAAAATGCATCACCTGGGATTAAGGTGATGAATTTCCCTGACCAATGACAACGTGTAAAATTTACACTGGAAAATATATTTTTGTAAATTTACTAACGACAATTTTGAAAATTTTTAAATAGGAAAATTTTGTATTCGAAAAATTTTAAAAATTCGTGTTCGGAAAAAGTGGAAAATTTTGGAAGTTGCCCCCCTCGGAAAATGTGGAAATTTTCTACTCGGAAAACCTAGAGAATTTTGAAAATTTGTACTCGAAAAAGGTGGACAATTTTGCAAATTCGTACTCAGAAACTGTTGAAAATTTCTACCCGAAAACTGTTGGAAATTTTGCAAATTTGTTGCAAATGTCTTTTTTTTGTTGTTGAAAATGTTGCAAATTTGTCCGTGGAAACTGTTGGAAATTTCTACCCGAAAACGTTTGGATATTTTACAAATTCGTCCTCGTAAAACGTTGCAAATTGTCTTTTTTTGTTGATGAAAATGTTGCAAATTTGTACTGGGGAAATATATAAGTTTGTAAATGGAAATTCTGCAAATTTGTCCTCGGAAACTGTTGAAAATGTTGGAAATTTCTACCCGAAAACTTTTGGAAATTTTACAAATTTGACCTCTGAAAACGTTGCAAATTTCTCTTTTTTTTGTTGTTGAAAATGTTGCAAATTTGTACTGGAGAAATATTAAAGCTCGCAAATGGACCCTGAAGCTGAACTAAACCAAGTAGAAGCATTAATTTCGGATTGTCACAACATTAATATACGTTGAATTTCCCTGACAAAAAGTCAAAATAAGACATTCTTCCCTCACTTTTCTTTAGGTGTAGGAGAGCCCTCTTTTCTGCCATCTCCAGTCCATGTATCCACAAACTTTCTCCCGGTTCCCCCGTCTCGGTCTCAGTCAGCAGACGGGGGGCACTCGGTAATAATATTGGGGACATGCCTCAAATACTCGCCCCCAGCAGCAAAGGCTCATTTACTCGGCCGCATTCCTCTCGTTTGCTTCTCCGCTCCTCCTCGGGGGCTAAAAAATCCAGGATGGTCCTTATAAGGTCGGGATAGTCACAGGAGACGGCACATGCCTATTTTAGATCCTCCTCTTCTTCAGCATGCATGCAGACGCAGCTCCGCAAGAGGCAGGAAGCGGAAAAAGCCACGTGGGGAGGAGAGGAACGAGTAGCGGAAGTGGTATTAGTCGAGGGACACGTGCATCAGCCAATCGGCGAGCGAACCGATATAGAAATTGCCCGGAGAGCCATTCTTGGGCTCCATTTCTCCAGTCTAAAAGTCGGGAGAAGAGGGATTTCCCGAGCATCCGGCATCGAAGGCTCCTGCGTTTTTGAGAGCTTCCTCGATTGCCGCCAAAGCATCCGCGAGCAACGTCCAGTCCACCCTCCTAAAAAAACAAACTGACCAACGTCTTGTCAATTAAACAGAGGAAGTAGAAGCAGCAAGCCGGAGGGAGACGATGGCGCCTCGGTCGTCGGTGGTCACCCTGCTTTTCCTGTTGCTGACCACGGTCAGCTCTCGGGCTCTGCAACCAGGTAGATGGACGTCCCATTGCTCTTTCGACGGATTCCGCGATATATATGTTCTTGTGCCATATAGATGTGTGCTAGTTCCGATACAAAAAGTTCGTTATATCCGGATTGAAAGGAAATTGGATATACGTACGGCGGTGAAATTAACCCCGCAGCAGCTTCGCCTAAAAAGGATTATTCCGATGATGGTGCTGCAATGTAGAGTATACTAAACCATGTAATCTTCAAGAATTCTTCCAGAATCTTCAGAAATTCCAGAAATTTCATTTTCAACTTCCCTGACTTTTCCAGCTTTAAACGAATTTCCACTCACCAATCATGACACCGATGTCAAAATTGACCATAGTCAATATTTTTTTTTTGCAAAAAAATTTACTACGGACAATTTTGAAAAATTTTAAAAATAAGCGTAGAATTATTTAAAAGATTAGCGTGAAAAATTTTTTGTTGCAAATTTGACGATTTTGTACTCGGAAAATTTTGGAAAAATATTGAAAATTTGTACTCTTTCAGACTACAAATTTTCAATATTTTCCAACATTTTCCGAGTACAAAACTGTCATATTTTGAAAGTTTGGACAATCTGTTTAAGGTTGAAAATCTATGCTTGGAAAAGGTTGGAAATCTTGCAAATTTGTACTAACAATATGTAGAACATTTCTAAATTTTCGAAAAAGTTCAGAATTTTGCAAATTTGTCCTCAATCATTCCGATGAACATTTTACAAATCTGTAACCGAAAACAGCTGAAAAGTTTGCAAATTAGTGCTGCAAAAGGTTGGAAATCTTGCCAATTTTTATTACAAAATGTACAACATTTCTTCTAAATTTTTGAAAAAGTTCAAAATTTAGCAAATTTCATCTCATAATCATTCCGATGAACATTTTACAAATCTGTACCAGAAAACGGGGTTGAAAAGTTTGCGAATTAGTGCTGGAAAAGGTTGGAAATTTCGAAAAATTATATTACGAAAAATGTGAACATTTTTCAAATGTATCCTCCGAAATTAGTGAAAACTGTGCAAATTTGTACTGGGAAAATTTTGGAATTGGGCACTGAACTAAACGAGCGGAAACATTAATAAGTTGAATTTACCTGACGTTTACAAAATTTACAATTTAATGACAATCGTGAAAAATTTCAAAAATTAATTCCCCAACTTTTGTAATATTTTAAAAGATTAGTTTTTTTTTTAATTTGTCAATTTTGTATTTGAAAAATGTAGAAAGTTTAGCAAATTTATATTCGAAAAATGTTGGAAAAGTTTGGAAATTTTGCAAATTTGTACTATATAGGAAAATGTAGTAAATTTTGCAAATTTGTCCTCGGAAAACGTGGAAATTTTTGCAAATTTGTACTGGGAAAATTTACAAATGGGCTCTGAGCTAACCACGTAGAAGCATTAATTTTGGATGGTGACAACACGACTGTACGTTGAATTTCCCTGACTATTTTCAAAATAACTCATTCTTCCCTGACATTTCCAAGGTTTTTCAGGTCTAGGGGTTACCCTTCTCTATGTTTCCTGTCTATATGTATACCAAGTACATTTTCTGCATTTCTTATATTTTGTCAATGTCATGAAATGAAAAAAAACACCATTTCACCATTTCTTAATATCCGATCATAATTCCATCGGTTAAATGCGACGCCTAGAAAACATAACCGGGTGTTCACGGGTTGAAAACCCTTTAACGTAAATATTCATCCACTTCGGATGTGGCTGAAGAAAACGCGTGACCTAGCCAGGGGTCACAAAGTTTACAACCAACGTACTCGCATAATGTCTTCACTGTTCATTCTGAAGCCATCTACGTGTACTTTCATTTACTTTTCTTATCGACCAATAACTGTTTGGAATATCGGAATCATACGAATTATACGAATTTCTGGTAGTCCCAATTAATTTCCAGTTCCCGGCCCCCCGTCCAAGGGTACATGACCGAACTCCGATTTCGGATATTACGAATGTCCGAGCATTCCCGCTATTGGTTTCGTTAAAACGAATTTTAGACAATTTGGAAATATAAAAAGCTACGTTATGCGTAGGGAATAAGTCCCCGATAAAAGACTTCAGCACCTCCCGGTTTTGTTACGCACGAATTTCTATACGTCCCTTAACAGGGATTCCCCAGCAATATCATTTTCAACTTTTCTGACTTTTCCAGGTTTAAAAAATATTTCCCTGACCAATGATGACGTGAAAAATTGACATTTTCCAGCATTGACACTGAAAAATACTTTTTTTTTTAAATTTACTAACGACTATTTTGAAAATTAACGTAGAAATTTTTTAAAAAATTTAAAAAAAAATTGCGTTGAAATTTTTTTTTTTAAATGGGAAAATTTAGAATTCGGAAAATGTTAAAAATTTGCGCTCGGAGAGTGGAATTTTTTTGCAATTTTGTCTTCGAAAAATGTGGAAAATTTGAAGACGGAAAAGGTGGATAATTTCTCCAATTTGTACTTGGAAAACGGAAAATTTTGCAAATCTGTACTCCGAAAATGTGGAAAACATTTACAAATTTCTACTCGGAAAATGGGCCCTGAGCTAACCTCGTTGAAGTATTCATTTTGGATTGCCGTAACTGCGTTGAATTTCCCCGACTCTGGTTTTTCAAAATAAATCATTCTTCCCCGAGTCTTCCAGGTCATCTTCAAGTTCCCTGACTTTTCCAGGTCTGGGAGAACCCTGAACTATACCGTGATTTTCATCCAGCGCTCCGGATATAACGATAAACCCAGATCTACATTTTTTATTCCGGGTATAGGGGCACGAATTTTGGCATCGGCATAAAAAGGGGTGAACTGCTCTTCCGCAGTCGCCGAGTTGGAGAAAAAACCGACCAAAATTACTTCAAATTTTCGTTCAAGGTTCGAAGAGTTAAAAGCGAGTAGCTCAAAACCCAAATTAGGCAAAGATGAAGATGTTCGGGGTGACATTTTATCCATTCGGGAGACGAAAAACCAGCACCGGTCTCCGGACGAGAAGATATTGGGGAACGAAAAAGAGAGGAGTAAAATTCAGGACTCTTCTTCCGCTGCCAGAGCTTTGGCAGTGCTCCAGCACAAAACGAAATCGTCAAAAAACCAGTCAAGAGTGCACCATGCAACGGGCAGCAAAGTCGAAGCAGTCGTAACCGTAATTTGGCTAATGAGCAAAACTATACCAGGATTCCCAGGAAATTCCCTGACTTTTCCCTGACATTTCCCCCGACCAATGACAATGTCAAACTCGAGACAATATTCAATATTTGGACAGATTTGTAATTGGAAAATTGCAAAACTAAATAAATTTGATTCTGAAAAGACAGAGAATTTGACACATTTCTTCTCGGCAACTTTTGAAAATTTTACCAATATGCAATATTTCGAAAAATTTACTATGGACAATATTGAAAACGTTAAAAATTTCGAATTTGGAAAATTGTGAAGAAAAAAAAAAGTTGTAGTCTGAAAAGGCTCAGGATTTTGTAAATCTTGCAAATATATATTACGAAAACTGTTGAAAACATTCAATACCTGGCAAAATTTATCAATGAAAATTCTGATAAAATGTTAAAAATTTATAATTGGAAAATTGTAAAAAAAAGTCGTACTCTGAAAAAGCTCAGAATTTCGCTAATTTCATTTCGAAAACTTTTGAAAATTTGACGAATCTGCACTCGAAAATCGAAGAAATTTTGCAAATCTCGCAAATACGAGCGGGAAAATGATAAAAATCTTGCAAATTTATACTACGAAAACTGTTGAAAATTTGGCAAACTCGTGCTGGTAAAGTTTGGAAATCTCGCGAGTTCGTCCTCGGAAGAGATTGAAAATTTGGCAAATTTATCCTCTGAAATTGGTCAAAGTTTAGCAAATTTGTACTGGGAAAATGTTAAAAAAAATTTGCAAATGGGACCGAAACTAACCACGACGAGAAAACATTTTGGATTGTGACAAAATTAACAAGGGAAATTTCCTTGACAGTTTCAAAATAAGTCATTCTTCCCCGACCATTCCAGGTTTTCCAGGTCTGGGGGAACTTTGCCCTCACAAACAGCATCATCAACCCTAACAGAGATCATAATGGATGACCAGATCGGTGTTCTCGAAATGCACATCCATTAACGGTTGTCCTCAGATTAATAAAAACCCTCGCCAAATGCTAGAAATGTTATTAAAGTCTTGAAAACACTCGCGGAGCAAGAAGAACAAATGTTTCAACAAATGCACATTCCTTCGGTGCATGGTCATCTTGACCATCTTTCAAATTCAAAGCCAGCAGAATTGTTAAAAAAATAGTTGTTAACTAAGCAATTGTTGTTATATTCTTGCAGAAGGTCCCACTGCTAATGAGTGCCGTGATCACATCGATGCAGCTATAAAGAACTTCCTGTTAGGTCAGCAAGAGAAAGACACGAGCGACGCTATACCCACCGCAGAGATTTACACCAGAGGTACGAATCGGTGACCATTGTCCATCGACGGAAAAAAAAACTCGTAAAATTTACTAAGGTTGCCATTTTCTTCAGCTCAATCCGATCAAGATTTCGAGGCAGCAGACCACGACGGTGATGGTAGCGATGACGACGACGTACAAACGACGTTGGATGACCATCAGGAGACCGGTCAGCAAAACTGCTAGCTCAGTCTCATTACTTCCCCCGTCCCAAACAAGAGTACGACGATTAACTTTCTTTTAACTTTAAAAATCTGATAATGGGGCTTCACTTCTGCCACCAAAAACGCATTCGCTAGCATTGCGCATCCACGTTAAAAAAGTGAAGCTTCCTACTTTTTCAATTTTTTTTCTGGATTTTTAGCAATAAAAACTTTCGGGCCTTGTTTGGGACAGTGCTTGCTAACTGATTCACTAACTCAGACGTTTTCTTAAAACCAAAAACAGAGGATGATGAAACCACAACCGACACACCCGAAACCGACCATATAAAACATGACGAAAAAAGAGAAGTAGACACTAATGACGACGACGACGATGATGACAAGAAGGAGGAAGGCAGCGAAGAAGAAGAGGAAGATGAAGAACGCGGCCACGCCGAAGTAACGGAACAAGATGAGGATGATGATGATGATGAGCACGAACATACCAAAAAGGCAGCTGAACATGATGAGGAAGATCATGAAGAACAAGAAAAAGCTGAGCATGCTAAAGCAGCAGCCGATGATGATGACCAAGATGAGGAAGAACATGGACATGCCAAAAAAGTACACGGACATGACCATGAAGACGATGATGATGATGACGACGAGGAGGAAGAAGATAAAAGAACCAAAAGAGACGCTGTGCAAGAAGATGATGACGATGACGACGACGAGACAGAAGACCAAAAGAAAGACCAAGAAGACGATGAGGAACGGGAAGGGGCTGCCGTAGAGGAGGATGAGGAACGGGAAGGTGCTGCCGTAGAAGAAAAAGCGGAGGAAGGCCAAGAGGAAGAGGAGCACGAGGCAGAAGACGTCGAAGACCAAATTCAAGCGCCGCCGACGGAGAGCGACCACTTTCAAAGAGCCGAAAAAGCTTCCGAAGAAGACGACGACCAAGACCGTGACCGAGAGGAAGAGGACGATCGAGGAATCCCCGAAGCCGAAGCAGCTGAGGAGGATGAAGACCAAGATCAAGAAGCTGAAGATCGCGTTGAACGCGCTGCGGAGGAGGACGACGCTGATGCGGATGAAGCTCCGACTGAGGCTAATCAGGACGATGATGAATCGGTAAGCAATCCGCGGTTTCCGGAGTCTCCAAGATGTCCTTGTCCTTGGGGGTGACTAACGACTTCTCATCCCGTTCGATTGATCAGGATAAACCGGAAGAGCAATCACCTGACGGTGTTGCTGCTCCAGCTTCCGAAGCCGAGGACGATGACCAGCCAGCAGCTGACCAGCCCGAGCACGATGCCGAAGGCGATGATGAAGAGCATGCTGATGTCCCTCATGAGCCAACCGAAGAGACCCAAGAAGAAGAAGAAGAAGAAGGCAAAGAGGAAGATAAGGCCGAAGGAGGCGACAAAGAAGAGGGCGACAGTGGAGAAGAAGGAGCCGAAGAAGAAGAGGAGGTAAACGCCAACGACTGTTGTGGATTTTTGACCGCAAGAGTCTTTGTTTCTGAACGACGCAATGTCCGTATCGCCTTAGGTAATTGTGGCTGGTCCCGGACAACTGCGAACCCGCCAGAACATCGAGACCATCTTGGGCCTGGGAGAAGACAGCGCCGAGGATAACAAAGAACGTGAGAAGATCGGAAGCGAGATCCTCAAGGAGGTTAAGCGCATGTACGAAGGGGCAGTTCGACCCCTGGAGCAACTGTACAAGTTCAAAGACATCAGCACCCGTCAGCTAGGAGGTAGGCCTTATGTCTATTTTAAGCAGTTTTTCTTACCGGCGATACCATCTCCAGTTCATGGCCATTGTGTCAGCCATCCACAACAATAACTTCAAAACATAACCACTTCTTACAGATGCCGAGATCTTCTCCAGGCCCATGGTTTTATTCCTGGGTCCCTGGAGCACGGGCAAGTCGGCCATCATCAATTATTTGCTGGGCACGGAATACTCCCGTTATGCTCTCAAGACAGGTGAGCTGTCAAGTTGTCTTAGTTGACTTAGTCCTGCTGGTCATGTTAGTCTCGGCCATCCTCGACGGAGGTTTTGCCCAACCAATCAATGAAATGTGTTCATTTTCCCATAGGTGCTGAGCCTACCAGCAACAGCTTTAACGTTATCATGCACGGAGACTCGGATCAAGTGCTGGACGGAACGCAGCTGGCTGCCGACTGGGCATTCTCCACCTTACAGAAGTTTGGACAATCGTTCCTGGATCGCCTGCGCGGACGAAGAATGTCGAATCCGCTGCTGCAAAAGGTGACCGCCTCGTATCCTTCAAAAGAGAAATTACCTAACACATGATTTTTCTCGGGCACATTTTCTGCAACGTTGAAAATGTGCCCAGGACTGCAACTAAGTCTGAGACTAACTTAGGTTTTGCTTTTTCCCTCATCTGCAGATGACCATCGTGGACTCGCCCGGCATCCTTGAGAACCGCAAGTCTACTGAGCGCCAGTATCCATTCAACGATGCCTTCCAGTGGTTCATCGATCGCGCCGACCTCATCTACATAGTCTTTGACCCGACCAAACTGGACATCGGCATGGAGCTGGAGGCCATCTTCGACCAGCTAAAGGGCCGTGAGAACCAGGTGCGCATCCTGCTCAACAAGGCTGATACAGTAAAGCCGCAGGAGCTGATGAAGGTGCAGGGCACTCTGCTGTGGAACCTTTCGCCGCTGCTGGGCACCAGTGAGGCTCCCACGGTCTTCGTAGGTTCCTTCTGGTCCCGCCCTTACCTGCCTGGCTCTCCAGAGACGCTGCTGGACGCCCAGGAGGAGGCCTTCCTGGAGGACCTGCATGACGCCCTGGACAACCGCGTGGAAAACAAGGTGGCGCTGTCACGTCGCCACGCCGTCCGCGTGCGCAACCACGCCAAGATGGTGGACTGCTACCTCAACACCTACTACAACCACAAGTCCTTCTTCAGCAACAAGCGCAAGGTAGCCGACGACATCGTGGAGAACCCGCAGAACTACCACATCTACGAGGGGCTTAGCATCCTCACCAACGTCAGTCGCTACGACCTGCCCGACCCGGACATCTACCGGGAGTTCTTCCGCGTCCATCCGCTCTTCGATTTCAAGCCTCTGGCCTCCACCTGCTCCTACTTCAAGGGCTGTCCACTGGACAAGCTGGACATCGCTATCGCCTACGACCTGCCCGAGCTGGTGGGCAAGTACCAGCGGCTTATGGGCAACAGGGCGGTGGTGGGCGGGAGGTGAAGCACCACCGAGAACACTCTGCCGAAGCACCCGCTCCCTCTCTCTGTGTTTCTTGTCCAACAAGTCGCTTCGGCGGCAGGACAGCTCGGAAATGGAAGAAATAACGCAACGATTGATCGCGACCGATTAAATCGACTCACCCGAGCGTCCCAGAGAGGAAGTTCAGGTTACGGCAACGTGTCATCACATTCAGAAGGTGCCATCGAGCGTGGATGATCCGTACCGGAAATGCCGTAGCGAGTTAGTCGTGAGGGCTGCTACGCTCGCTTCTCCAGGCTTTCCCAGGAAGGAATCTTTCGCAAAACGGATACCTGCAACGATACTTTCTGCCAGTGTAGCAGCCCTCGCTGACACTCCGCGACAGGGAGGAGCTAGAACCCCTTTTCACTGTGATAACATGTATGCGAGAGAACACGCACCGAACCAACGCTGGCTTCCAACTCGTAGAGGGGGTGGTGAACACGTTAAGACATTGACGCAAAAAACAATAAAACAATACTTAGTGGGTCAGCCCGGAGAGCCCACGTACCGTGCGGCGTCCGGCTGACCCGTGGAGATCCGGAGAAATTATGAAACAATATAGTGAAGCACACTTTTTAGAGGTGTATAAACTGTACTTAAATCGTGTGTCCCGTCCACGAATTTGACTTTCTAGGTTACAGTTTTAAGTTTGCTCTCCCCCAGATCCACATCCCAATTCTAATCAGGCAGCGAAGCGCGTGTACGAAATGATGGATGTTTGATTAAAATGCGTGTGACTGTTCAACATCTCCATGTTCTTACTGCATTCTCAAGAGTTCAAAGTACGAATTGAGTATCCCTTATCCGGGGTCATCAAGTTTCCGCAATCATTAAACAAAAAACGTCTGTATGGATTTTAATGAAATTTGTTGGAAAAATTCTTCCATCATCCCTGAACATATTTCAACATTAAAACATACATTTCATAAATTACACGTGTTTAGCAGCTCAGCAGCGGTTTTTTTAACTTTTGAAGGGATTTGAGGAGCAGAAATGCGTGACATGTTTAAGGTCCGAACGTTTAGTCTAAGAGTGGATTGAACACAAATGCCTAAGCCTAAACGGTTTTTTTTGAGCGAGACAAACACTTGCTGCCAGAACGATGCCAATAATGCAGCTTCCATGTTTTTTTCAATTATAGATGACCTTTTCGTGGATTTCTCAACCATTAAAATTCATACAGCCGGTTTTATTTTTAAAAAATGGTTGCGGAAATTTCATGAACTTCCCTCATACTCAAAGCACGAATGTAATTTTTGTGCAATATTATTCTGCATGAAACAAAGTTTGCGTACAGGGTTCCCCCAGAAATTTCATTTTCAACTTTCCTGATTTTTCCCTGACTTTTCCAGGTTTCAAATAAATTTCCCTGACCAATGACAACGTGAAAAACTGACATTTTCTAAAATTGACACTGGAAAACATTTTTAGAAAATTAACATTGCATGAACATTTTTAAAAAAATGGAAAAATTCTGTATTCGGAAAATGTGGAAAATTTGTACTCTGGGAAACCTAGAGAATTTTGAAAATTTGTACACGGAAAAGGTGGACAGTTTTGCAAATTTGGACTCGGAAAACGTGGAAATTGTCGAAAATTAGTACTCAGAAAACGGAAAATTTGGCAAATTAATACTCAGAAAAAGTGGAAAATTTTGCCAATCTGTACTCCGAAAATGTGGAAAATTTGTGCAAATTACTACTCGAAAAATTGGCCCCGAGATAACCTTGTAGAGGTATATAAATTTTGGATCGCCATGACTGCGTTGAATTTCCCTGACTATTTCAAAATAAACCATTCTCCCCTGTCATTTCCCGGTCATTTTCAAGTTCCCTGACTTTTCCAGGTTTTCCAAGTATGGGGGAAGGCTGGTTGCTAAATCAAGCTGACCTTTAAAAAAACGACAATGTATTAAAAAAAGTTTCTGGTACCCTAACGGCAAAAGCAGCCCGTAAGAGTTTTGAAAGGAATCAAGGATGCTGCAATTTTCAGTCTCTAAATACCCTTGAAAGACAGAAATCAAAAGAGCCACCCCGGAGCATTTCCCATTTCGGCACACGAGTAAAAACAGTACGTAACAACATCACGGGCCGAAGCAGCAGCTGCCAACGTTCACAAATTTTAAGCTCCAAAAGTTAAAACAACATCCGAAAGGTGCAAAATCCTAACTTGGCGGGTGGGACTTTAGGCGCAACGACACAGTCGCTGAAAAACTTGAAAATACAAAAAATAAAACTGGCAATATGGAGATAAGGATCGAAACTAACAGCTCTGGCATATAAACTGTTATTTTTCAAACAGTCTGAAAATAGCATCTCGATTTGCCAGAAGGCTGCAGAGACAAGGTCGTCCGGGTCGTTTTTACCCTGCATCCGTACTTTAAGCTTTAATTTAAGCTTCTGAGGTTCTGGCTTTCGGACAAAAAAGGGGTTGCTGCTGCGAGCGAAGGCCTCTGGTGAATTTTAGAAAGTTTTCCCCATTATATTTTTGTTTGTTTAAAAGTAGAAATCTTCCACAGTTTTAATTAAAACGCAAAGTCCATCCGGTGGTCAATCATAAACGCCTACCCAGCATTAAATTCGGAGGATTTTTGCCTGGGCATTTTGATCAAATGTCCAAAAATGGGAACAAACAACGGAATTCGCATCAATCGCTTTTAAAAGCACCATCTGGTTGATGATGGGAGCCTATCGAGAACACTAAGAACAGGTGGATCTTAGCCTGCCGAAATACCAACGTGTTTACTGAGACATTGACCACAAATATAAGTGGTCAGGTTAGAAGAACAAGGATCCTGGTAATCTTTGACAGAGTTCCCCCAGAAATTTCATTTTCAACTTCCCTGACTTTTCCAGGTTTTAAAAAAACTTCTCCGATCAATGACAACGTGAAAAATTGACACAGGAAATTATTTTTTTTTTTAAATTTACTAACGACAATTTTGAAAATTAACGTTGATAAAATGGGAAATTTTGTATTCGGAAAATGTTAAAAATTTGTGCTTGGGTAAAGTGGGAAATTTTGCAATTTTGTCCTCGGAAAATGTGGAAAATTTGTACTAGGAAAATCTAGAGAATTTTGAAAATTTGTACAAGGAAAACGTGGACAATTTTGCTAATTTGTATTAGGAAAACCTAGAGAATTTTGAAAATTTGTACACGGAAAACGTGGTTAATTTTGCTAATTTGTACTCGGAAAACGTGGAAAATTTTGCACATTTTTACTCATACAACGTGGAAATTTGTGTACATTTGTACATCAAGGAAAACGTGGAAAATTTTGCAAATCTGTAGCCTACTCCTAAAATGTGGAAATTTTTTGCAAATTTCTCCTCGAAAAATGGGCCCTGAGCTAACCTTGTATAAGTACTATTTTTCGTTCGCCATGACTGCGTTGATTTTTCCTGACTTTTTTTTAATTTAAAATAAACCATTCTTTCCTAACTTTTCCATGTCATTTTCAAGTTCCCTGACTTTTCCAGGTGTGGGGGAACCCTGTCAAATGTCCAAAAATGGGAAGAACCAACGAAATTCGCATCAATGTATCGCTAGTGAGACCGCATACGGTGCCTTCACTGTTGAACTTGATAAACGTGAATCAGATGGCGCAAGTTCTCTTTTTACAGCACCATCTGGTTGATGATGTGAGCCTATCGAGAACACCAAGAACAGGTGAACCTTAGCCTGCTGAAATACCGACATGTTTACGGATACATGAACACAAATATACGTGGTCAGGTTGGAAGAACAAGGATCATGATAATCTCTGATCCTCAGTTTGATTTTCACGCAGCCAGTTTAGTCTGGCTCGAAGAACCACTCGCTTATCTTACGTTCCTCGAAGAATTACGGACTTAATTCCGTATTTTCACGCCGATAGTGAAGTGGTCAAGTGCTTGCCTCTCAACCCTAGGTTGCAGGGTTCGCTCCACGTTTGAGGTCAGTGAGAATTTTGAGGATGTGCAAAATTCTTTAAGTAGCGGCTAATTCAGATGAGTTTAAACCTAGGTCACTATTTTAACCTCCTCGAAATTCAACAAAAGTTGATCACGAAGCAATACCTTGCGGAAAAGTTATAAGGGAAATATGGGTTTACTTACGTTAGGTTGAACTTCTCGCAGCCATTCGTTGGCTTCGTCGTCATAATCCAGCTTGCAGGCCATGGCTAAATCTTTGGCCGCATTTTCCCAAGATCCCAGCAACCTGAGCGCGGAGTCAAGAAATCACTGGTAAGTACGATTCCGCCAAAATTCCATAAAGATTTTCTTCGAAACATGCACCCCGTCGAATAGTCGCCGACTCACCTCCAGGCTCGGCCGCGGTATTTGTAGGCCTGAGCATTGTCAGGATTCAGTTCGATGGCGCGGTTGCAGTCTCGGATGCTCGCGTTCGGCTTGCCAGTCTTCAGGTAGCAACTGATGGAAAAAAATTAAGCCGCCAAAATTATTAAAAATCTAACAATGGAAGTCTTTGATCGTTAATATCAATATACGAGAATCCGTATCTATTAGCATTTGTAAAATAATAATAATAATCTAAAACTTTTTGTTCAAAATGTGAAATACTTAATGAATTTTTTGCAACTACTGGAGGATCCAGTAAATGGATTTAAGAAATGGATGTAAATAAAACAGTGAAAGCTGCTTAATTCGATCACAATGGCTCCAGTGATTTTGACATAAATAGGTGACAAACGCCAAAAAACAAGTTAAAAATTGACCTTATAAAAATAATTTGCTCTAAGTTTTAAAAATTACAATTTTTTTTATAAAAAAAAGTAGCAAGTCATGGGTTCCCCCAAAAATTTTCCTTTTTAACTTTCCTGACTTTTCCAGGTTTAAAAAAAAATACCCTGACCAATGACAACGTGAAAAATTGACACTGGAAAATATTTATTTTTTAAAATTTACTAACCACAATTTTGAAAATTATAACATAGAAATTCTTTTTCTATGTTTTTTTACAGTTTTTTTTTAAAATGGGAAAATTTTGTATTCGGTACTCGAAAAATGCAGAAAATTTTGCACTTTTGTCCTCGGAAAATGTAGAAAATTTGTACTCAGAAAACCTAGAGAATTTTGCAATTTTGTACTCTGAAAACGTGGAAAATTTTTCCAAATTAATACTCAGAAAACGTGGAAACTTGTGTAAATTTGTACATGGAAAACGTGAAAATTTTGCAAATCTGTAACCCGAAAAAGTGGAAAAGTTGTGCAAATTTCTACTCGGAAAATGGGCCCTGAGCCAACCTTGTAGAAGTATTAATTTTGGATCGCCATGACTGCGTTGAATTTCTCTGACTTTTTCAAAATGAACCATTCTTCCCTAACTTTTCCAAGTCATTTTCAGGTTTCCTGACTTTTCCAGGTTTGTGCTGTACAATGCCCCAAATCAATATGACTTCCGGTTAAACTTAATTACCTTAACCTGGTGCGAAAATTTACCTAAGATTCAGATAAACGCAACAGATTGAAGATGTTCACCAGTAAAAAACGTGTTCCGAATTTAAATAGGGCGCCCACCCAGCAGCAGCTTTTTTAACGAGACCACACATCAAACTTAACTATATTTAATGCCATGCTCGAATTTCTTATTGGCAATTTCCGCGCAAGCAAACGAATAAGCAGGTTGCGAATGTCGGATCGTTTCGTGACACTAACCTGGCACGCTTGGAGAAGAACGCAGCTGCTCCTGGATTGATAAGTATGGCCTCCGTAAGCAGTTGAATAGCTTTTTCGAAGTCTCCTATATTTGAAAACGAGCCAAGAAATCGGAATAAATTGGCTGAACAAGAGGAAAGCCAACAAAAGTTGAATAAATTACAACAACGTTCACGTGATACGAGGAAAAACGAGCTACATAATGCTCCAGTTTGTCTACAGAATTTCTTAAAAGATATATTCTCGATTAACATCTAATAAAACCAAATGTTTGACCATGTGTATGGCTTATCAAGTTCTGGGCTTATGCGTACTAATAACATCTTTCCCTTATTATGATGCATAATCAGGGTTTCCCCAGAAATTTCATTTTCAACTTCCCTGACTTTTCCAGGTTGTTGAAAAATTTCCCTGACAAAAGTTGGCCATAACCGAGGAAAGCTATTTCTGGAAATATGGCATGTTCAAAAAGTTCCGTTTTTTAGAGTGTGAATTACGAGAAATGAAATGTTTTTGACTTATCAATTATAAGAACATAAATGAAGTCTAATTACTTTCAGTTTGAAATTTTCCTTTTTAAAAGCCATGGTTAGTAAAATGCTCAGAAATATGTGTTTGACTTTTTTAACATGCCTAAAATTGCCAAGTTTCCAGATATAACTTTCCCCGTGTATGGTCGGCTTAATGACAACGTTAAAAACTAACATTTTCCAAAAATTTACACTGGAAAAACTTTTTTTAAATTTACTAAAGACAATTTTGAAAATTAACATAGAATAACATCATGGGAAAATGTTGTACTCGGAAAAAGTGGGGAATTTTGTCCTCGGAAAATGTGGAAAAGTTATACTCTGAAAACCTAAAGAATTTTGAAAATTTGTACACGGAAAATGTGGAAAATTTTGCTAATCTCCACTTGGGAAAACGTGGACAATTTTGCAAATTTCAACTCGGAAAACGTTGACAATTTTGCACATAGCAACAAAAAGTAGCAAGACAATTACCGTTTGAGAGCGCTTCCTGAGCTTCGCTCCGCTTATCGTTAGCCTGATCCATCTCTTCCTCGGTGACCTCTTTCTCAACATCGCCCATTTCCTGGGGCTTGTCCTCGTCGGCTTCTATTACTCCGGTCTCGTCCAGCTCCACCTCGCTCTCTTCGCTTTCAGGTTCGGCAGCTGGAGAGGGTGGAGTTTCGCTGGAGGGCGTTTCCACCGTAGGCTACGAAACGACACGTATACATTTTATACGCTGGTTACAAAAAAATTGATAGAAAAATTTATTGGTGAACTTACGGATTTATCGGTTGGCGTAGATGCCGGCTCCTGCTGAAATGTTGGAGGAGGTACCGTCGCCCCTAGACTGCTCGTGCAGATATAAAAAATGTAATTAAACTAAACTCAATACAAACAACTCTGTGCACGGGCATAATGATGAACGACATAGCTTACCTTTCGACGTATTGCTTGAAAAAACTCAGATGAGGCGTATGGAGAACATCGGGATTAGTTTTGCATAGCTGAACAAACGCTTTAAGTTGGTCGAGCTGTTCCTTTTTGGCAAATTCGGCCATTTTTGTGTCGAAGAAAGATTGCTGCAAAAGATGTACAGATTTGGCTTTCAAACGTGATTAAAGCGAAGCAACGTTTGGACTCCACAACGGCCTTTTTAACACAGGTACTGTATTTCAACCAGCCCAGTTCTTTAGTTTCGTACTCAGGGTGATTTCAAACTATGGCAGCGGTGATTCCCGTCTAGACAAGGAAAAAAGATGTCCCATAAAAACGTAAAGGATATCATAACATTCTAACAATTATAAAGGTTGAATAACATCGCATAGCAATAACTGCTCAGTGTTTTTCATGGGCCTCGGAGCAATCACACTCGCATCACATCTAACATCCCTGAATTTTACAGATTTTAACACAAATTTCCCTGACCAATAACAATGTCGAAATTGATTTATAAATTCCTAGACACTTTTCCAGTTCTTCTCCACTTGAAGAACCGCAAAAATCGATATATGCCAATGCTTTTCATAATTTCCCAAAATCGCCACAGGAAATATTCGGTATTTTGCTAATCTTTGCAAATTTGTGCTCTGAAATTTTTGAAATCACGGCTTCACCGCGTGTGGGTTAATGATGTTACGGCCAAGCATGATGAAAGGCTACAGAGGCTGCACCACTTGGCTCAGAACAGATATAGTTGGAGCGCGATGGCTTCAGACACCAAAGGTCAATGTGCCTATGGTTGCCAATGATGAACTGTTGAAAATTTGGCAATTGGGCCCTGAACTACACGTATAACCGAGTGAAAACATTCAAGTTTGGATTGCGACAACAATACGTTGAATTTTCATGATTTTTTTCGAAATAAATATTTCTTCCCTGATGTTTCCAGCAATTTCAAATCAATTCTTTACCCTGCAGTCAGTACATAGTACCGTTTGACAAATTAAATCAAGACTAAGCAGTCAGGTCATGATGGACCCTAACATCACAATTTACTTAATTTTCCCGTAATTATCAGGACTTTTAAGACGAGGATGGTACGGGATGGGAAGACGGTCATGGCCAAATTCATCTCAGAATTTGCCTGGAGGAATTGTGGGAAACCATGAAAAACCACAATCGAGGATAGCCGAGCCAGGAATCTAACCTGGGTCTACCGAATGCAAGACGAGGATGCTAACCTCTAAGTCACCTTGCTCAGTGGCTTAGTCTGGGGAACCCTGCAAACACACGCATTTTCGGACATTTGTTTGTAGGACTTTTTGTGTTCCCTTGTCCTGAAAAGAAATCACAGGCCATCACAGGACTTTTGAGATGAGGATGGGATGGGAAGGCGGCCATGGCTGATTTAATATAGGAACTATTTCCCTCTCACATTCGCCTGGAGGAATTGTGGGAAAACATGAAAAACCACAATCGAAGATAGCAGTCCCGGGAATCGAACCTTGGTCTACCGAATGCAAGACCAGGATGCTAACCTCTAATGGCGCATTCGAATCGTCAATGTGGTGTACACCGGGTGTAGGCTACAAGGTGAGACATAAGTCTGTGAAATCACCACTATTGCAGGCAACAGGCGCAACAAAACCTTACAAATTTATGCCTCACCTTGTAGCCTACACCAGGTGTACACCACATTGACGATTCCTGACTTTTCCACGTTTCCCCAGTCTGGGGGAACCCTGTAAACAGACGCAAATTTTCGAACAACCGTTTGTAGGACCTTTTGTGTAACCCTTGTCCTGAAAGAAATCACAGGCCATTGAAGTTTGTTAATCCTCTAGTTAGGGGAATCCACTTTAAGCATACTGTCATTGATTGGCACTTTAACATTCCTGGAGCCATTTCACCAAGTTTATTTCAGCGTTGATATCAAATTCCTTTAATAAACGCTGCATAAATCAAATTATAACACTGAAAAATTTTCAACATGAGGCGTAAAAATGCGCTGCGCGGGATTCTCAGGAGGTCAAACCACAGTACGTCGCACAAACCCCAAACTCGCCGAGAAAGTTAACTAAAATTCTTCCCATGTCTGGATTCTCCGAAATAAACCCCGTAGATACGAGCTAAAAGTCAACTAGGTTTAATTTACGCGCAGTTTGGCCATGAACGCATTTCGATTTTGGTGCTGCTTTTTTGCTTGTTTGTGTTTGGAATGTTTATCCGACCAGCACCCCAGGGCCGGGGCCCTCAAAATCAAAGATTCGAGCCGAAAATAACGCAAATTCGAGCGTCACGCTCTCCGTTTAGCAATTCAGACACGTTCGGTGCAAATAACGTAACCTACCTGGGCAGAAAAATGCCTAGAAATTGATTAAAAAGGACGGGCAAGAAACCAAACAACAAATACTCACGCCACAAATTTACAAGCTTCCAGAATTTTCACGAGGTGTTCGATGCGCGTTTCGAGAGCGCTCTAGAGCGATGCTGCAAAATAAAGCTAAACCACAGTGGCTAAACGTTTCCGACTGAACGATGCGCTACCTAGTTGAGCTACCTAGGAACAGATAGACGCTTGATATTACTCCTCGCGTAACATGAACTCCATAATGCGCCAACCATCATTCAGGTGCTGCTCTGCGTCTTAACGAAACCGAACGAAAACGGCACCTAAGGCGGGAAGTTTGAAATTCAGTCGAACGGCAAGAACGACACGCGAGGCTTAAAACGCCTGCATAAATCATCAAAAATAAAAATAATTCAACGAGTATCAGTGAAAAAAATTACGATCAGAAGTTATTCGGATGCTGATTTCATTCGGTTAAAATTCAGATATTGTTTGTATTCGGAAAATGTTGAAAATTTGTACTGGGAAAACGTGGACAATATTCAGATTTGTCTTCGAAAATTGTGGAAAATTTTGCAAATTTGTCCTCGGAAAACATGGCAAGTTTTTTCAGATTTGTCCTCCAAAAATGTGAAAACGTTAGCAAATTGGTCCTCAGAAAACGTGGAAAATTTTGCAGATCGTCCTCTGAAAACGTGGACAATTTTACAAATTAGTCTCTGGAAAAATTGAAAATTTTTTTTATGAAAACATGAAAACTTTTCAAATTTGTCCTCTTTTTGTAAATTTATCCTCTGAAAACGAGGAAAATTTTCCAAATTTGTCCTATGAAAACAGGGAAACTTTTGCTAATTTGTCCTCGGAAAACGTGGACAATTTTGCAAATTTCTACTCTGAAAAGGGGCTTTAGAAGCATTAGTTTTAGATCGCAAACACCATGACTACGTTGAATTTCCCTGACTTTTTCAAAATTAGATATTTACCCCTGACTTTTCCAGACATTTTCAAATTCTCAGATTTGTCCAGGTCTGGCGAGAGGTCAAATCTCTTTTTTTAAAGTTCTCTGATTTATCCAGGTCTGGGGAATTGTAGTAAATTTTGGTGTGAGGTCAAATAGCTCTTTTTCTGTATTTGTAATGCCAATCACATTTATGAACTATCTATTTTACAAAATTTTTAAGGGAGTCTAAACTCAAAAATATAAAAATGAATTCAAATTGCTTTTTTTCTGTATAAATTTAATGCCATTCACACGTCCCTAAAAACAAGCACCATTTATGAACAGCCCTTAAATGCCCTCCCGTTGTTTATGGACTGCCCCGCGTGATGCCAGTGCTGTCGCGCCCCTAGAGGAAACTTCGTATCATTTAGCGTTAACTAG
This sequence comes from Megaphyllum sjaelandicum, assembly GCA_034698745.1. NCBI lineage: Eukaryota > Metazoa > Arthropoda > Diplopoda > Julida > Julidae > Megaphyllum > Megaphyllum sjaelandicum. The sequence goes on along the minus strand of JAQGBX010000505.1, from coordinate 8,728 downwards.
GGACAACTGCCTCATGCTGGCTTTTGACCTTCAGATAAATTAAATGTCCCCCAATTTTCAGTCCATAAAAATACCTTTTAAAATGTTGAAAAGATTGGCGTTTCGCTCCGGTAAGTAGTTTTAGTCTTAAGTGACGATGACAGCGCAGTTTCGAAGACAGTACTGACGCCAGTCGCCGATACAGGGCGGCTCGAAAGTAATAAACGTTGGGCCGACAGACTGTGAAATGATACAAATCATGAAAAAATGTTTGATATTAAAAGTGTCAACCACATTTTGTTTTTCTAAATACTTGCAGGATCACTGACCTCAAATCTCAGGGCATTCTCCGGTAATGCTGACGTCGGGCAAGATGCTCAGAGCGACACTTCGACCCATGGTCAGCCGGCTCCATCGAGAGTCCATCGGTTGTATGGACAGCCCACTGCACGATCACATCCTCATCTGTTACAGAAAGGACATGTAGGTCATCAGAATCTCAGAAAGTAGCACAATTTAAGTTTCAGCAAGCATTTTTTTTATAAGAAAACCTACTTTGTGAAGTTTAATCAGCTAGGGTTCCCCCAGATCTGAAAGACGAAGAAAACTTGAAAATTTTCTGAAATGGTCAGGGAAATTTAACGTTTTTTTTTTAAAGAAAACTTGCTCAGGGTTCCCCCAGGCCTGGAAAACCTGGAAAAGTCAGGAAACGTAAAAATGACCGGGAAAAGTCATGAAAAAATGGTTTATTTTAAAAAAGTCACGGAGCTCAGGGCACATTTTCCGAGTAGAAATTTTCACAATTTTCCACAAAATTTTTCGCGTTTTCCTAGTACAAATTTGCAAAATTTTCCATGTTTTCCAAATACAAATTTGCAAAATTTTCCACGTTTTCTGTGAGCAAATTTGCAAATTTTTTCACGTTTTCGAAGTAAAAATTTGCAAAATTGTCCACGTTTTCCGTATACAAGTTTGCAAAATTCTCTGGGTTTTCCGAGTACAAATTTGCAAAATTCTCCATGTTTTCCGAGTACAATTTTTGCAAAATTGTCCATGTTTTCCGAGTACAATTTTTTCAAAATTTTCCATATTTTCAGAGTACAAATTTGCAAAATTTTCCACGTTTTCCGAGTACAATTAAATTAGCAATATTGTCCACGTTTTCCATGTACAAATTTTTAAAATTCTCTAATTTTTCAGAGTACAAATTTTCCACATTTTCGGAGGACAATATTGCAAAATTTCCCACTTTTTCCGAGCACAAATTTTTAATATTTACCAAATACACAATTTCCCCATTTTAAAAAAATCTTAATGCACAATTGTCTTTAATAAATTTAAAAAAAAAATATTTACCAATGTCAATTTTGGACACTATGTCAATTTTTCACGTTGTCATTGGTCAGGGGAATGTTTTTAAAACCTGGAAAAGTCAGGGAAGTTGAAAATAAAATTTCTGGGGGGACCCAGTATTAAGCACCTGTAATTAGTAATGCTAAAAAATGTAGAACATGATTAATTCTGAGAACACATACCGTAATTCTTTAAAATTTATCTGTAATTTTAACTGCAATTTCCCTACTAAGCGATGGTTTGAATCTTTTTCAGTTGACTCCAGGAGTAACTGTCGAGGAATATCGCAACCGCCGCTGCCGTCTGATGGAAGCGGTGAACCACTTCGCCGAGCACATCACGGTACAGACCAAGTCGCACGTGGTCGTGATTCCCTCGGCAACCAAGACATTCATGACCACCAACATCCCGTATCCATTTCGACAAAACTCCGACTTCTTGTACTTTACCGGCTTCCTCGAACCAGACAGCGTGCTCATACTCAAATCCGACAGAGTCGGGAAGCACGAGTCCGTGATTTTCGTTCAGAAACGCGACCCAAGCTCTGAACTGTGGGATGGCCCTCGGACCGGAGCGGACGGGGCTTTAGGTCTTTTGGGCGTGGACGAGGCGTACGATTTGGACCAACTTCCTAATTTTCTGACAACGTTGTTTCGAGATTCCAAATCAATCGCGCTTTGGTGCAGCATGCAAGACTGTCCCCAGCCTTTCGTGCAACGGACCGTTAAAGCAATAACGGACGTTAACGGTCCGAAATACCTCAATTCCCATCATCCCTTGGTGCAGCAGCTACGTTTGATCAAGTCTCCCGCCGAGGTCTCGTTGATGGCCCGCAGCTGCGCAATGGCTTCCGAAAGCTTCGTGGAAGTGATGGCCTTCACAAAACCGATGGTGGAAGAGCATCATTTGTATGCCAAAATGGATTTTGAGTGCAGGATTCGGGGAGCTGACCGCTTAGCCTATCCACCCGTGATAGCGGGCGGCGATAGGGCCAACATCATACATTACGTGATCAATAACCAAGTGCTCCGTGCCGATGAAATGGTGCTGATGGATGCGGGATGCGAGTATGGAGGCTACGTCAGTGACATCACGAGGACTTGGCCAGTCTCCGAGAGGTTCTCACCACCCCACAGGGATTTGTACGCGGCCCTTCTGGAGGTGCAAAACAGACTGCTGACCCTTTGCGAGGATCGCCTGTCCATCGACCAGCTCTACAAGCAAATGATAAGGCTGCTTGGAGAGAAACTGCAGGAGCTTGGCGTGATCGAGAATTCAGTCAGCATGATGGAAAGATTAAAAGTGCGCAAGTTCGATACTCGTTACATGTTCTTCAGTTTTTTAAAATCAGCACTTTAGATTTGTTTAACCTTATTAGTTAAGCTACATCCACACTGGAGGACTTAAGGACTTTTCTGTTTTATGTTGCTTGTTCCTATAGTATATGCTTCTGAAATTTCCGTATCGTTTACGGCAACAGAAACAAAAGTTCCTGCAGGTTTCTTTTTTTCCATAAAACTCAGTATGCTTTTTCATCATGGACAGAATGCTCCAGGAAGTGAGAACGGAGCCAATTTTTAGTAAAATGATCCGAAAATAAGTTGCTTCGGTGGGAACCTGGAAAAGTCAGGGAACTTGAAAATGACGTGGAAAAGTCAGGAAAGAATAATTTATTTTGAAAAAATAAGGGAAATTCAACGCAGTCATGGCGATCCAAATTTAATACGGTACTTCTACGAGGTTAGTTCGGGGCCCATTTTCCGAGTAGAAGTTGGAACAAAATTTCCACATTTTCGGAGTACAAATCAGCAAAATTGTCCACGTTCTCCGTGTACAAAAATTTTCAAAATTCTCTAGGTTTTCTGAGTACACATTTTCCGAGGACAAAATTGCCAAATTTCATACTTTTTCCGAGCAAAATCTTCAACATTTTCCGAATACAAAATTTTCCCATTTTTAAAAACATTTCTATGTTAATTTTCAAAATTGTCGTTAGTAAATTTAAAAAAATATTTTCCAGTGTCAATTTTTCACATTGTCATGGGTCAGGGAAACATTTTGTAAAACCTAGAAAAGTCAGGGAAGTTGAAAATGAAATTTCTGGGGGAAGCCTGGTTTATGTTTCCAAAACCAAGTTTCAACATTTAACAGCAAAAAGTTCATGTTATGTTTCCTCCAAACCTCAAAAGTTATTTTAAGGTTAAAATTTAGGTCCAAGAAATTCCCGAGGATGTAGTTACGTAACATCGATACATCCTGCTGAAGCCACATTCTGGCTTCAGCAGAGCACATTCTGGTTTTCTGGCAGAAATTTGAAATCCTCCGAGTCACTTACCTGTTAGATGATAATGGCAGTGGTATTTTCATAACCGATATCTTTTTTTATTAGATGGTACAACGATTCTGTCCTCATAACGTTGGTCACTACTTGGGCATGGATGTCCACGACACTCCTTTGGTATCGAAGTCCGTGACTTTGCAACCCGGAATGGTCATCACTATCGAACCAGGTATAGAAAACAAGTTGGCTATAATCATATACCGTTCATTCCAATTTGTCCACAATTGATGAACTCATAACAAAATTGCTGTTCGAGTCCCCAACCCGATCAGATATTTCGTTAAAAATCGCCAAAAAAATTAATGACAATTCAAATATCAGGAATCTACATAAGTCGAGACGACCTGGCCGTCCCGGACGAATTTCGCGGTGTTGGAATCCGCATCGAAGACAACGTGCTCATAACAAAGGACGGCACAGTGGTATTATCGGCCAAGTGTCCCAAAACGATAGCGGACATCGAAGCCATCAAAAATAATTAATTAAGAAAGTGTATTTTTGTACTAAATATTATAAAGTTTTAATCCGTTGATTGGAAGTTAGTGTCTACGACTTAAAACGATATTTTTTTCCAAAGTTACACACAATTTAAATAGACGAACGGCGCGATGCTAATGCAGTTTGCTACAAAATATTTACCCCAAAATACGTAAATAAAAATGAAACCATTCACACTTTCGATGCCCTTACCCCCACCCCCGATATACTCACGCGTGCACACTATTCGCTGGAAGTGCGAATCATAAAAATAAGTCCTCCTCTCTGCCGGAGAGGAGCTGGCTGGCTCGCGGCCGGCCAACGGGCGCACCCGAAGAATCCCGAGTCCTCGTCACAGTTTGGTATTCTCGCGTTGAAGTTCTACAGTTTTTACCAATCGAGGCTCACTGGGTATTTTCCCGTGAGGCAAGCGGTACAATGGCCGACCTCGCGCACAATTTCCTTGTTGATGTTCTTTTGCACGGCCGAGAGGAGACCTTCGACGGTCAAGTGAACCAAGCTCGTTGCTCCTGTAAAATCAGAAAAGTACTTCGATGTAAACTTCTCAAAGTTTTACTGAAACTATATGTAAGATAATCAGCAATGCCAGGGGATGTGCCAGCATCAGTTACCGGGAAATTTTTCGAAATTTTGATAACGTATGATTTATTTGAACAAAGATAGATAAGCACCAGACTTATTTTGAAGAAAGTCATGGAAAGTCTACCTATTAATGTTGTCACAAACCAAAATTAATGTTTTCACGGGAAGCTATGTGCCCAATTTTAAATTTTTTTAATATCTCCCAGTGCAAATTTGCAAAAATTTCACTAATTTTAGAGGATAAATTTTCATAATTTGCAACAGTTTCTGTGGACAAATTTTCAAAATTTTCAACAATCTCCGACTACAACTTTGCAAGAGTTAGCAAGTACAAATTTGTAAAATGTTCAACAGTTTCCGACTACAACTTTGTTGAAAATCTTGCAAATTTGCACTCGCAAACTGTTACAAAGTTGTAGTCGGAAGCTGTTGAACATTTTGCAAATTTGTACTCTTAAAACTGTTGAAAATTTGTCCACGAAAACTGTTGAAAATCTTGCAAATTTGTACTCGCAAACTGTTACAGTTTTCGTGGACAAATTTGCAAAACTTTTAAAACTTTTCAAAATATAGATTTGCAAGATTTCCAACCTTTTCCAGCGAAACTTTGCAAAATTTTCCACAGTTTTGGAGGACAAATCTGCTAAATTCAGTACCTTTTCAGAGTACAAATTTTCTAAATTTTCCAATTTCAAATATGTAAAATTTTCAAAAAAAAATGCCATGCTAATTTTGTCAATTTTTTTTTTTGCAAAATTGTGGATAACATCAGCATATGTCAATTTTGGCACTGTCATTAGCCAGGAAAATTTGTTCAAGAACCTGGAAAAGTGAGGGAAGTTGGAAATGAAATTTCTGGGAGAACCCTGGATATCTCAAACAAACAAATGTCCTAAAGAATTGCTCACCCGTATCTATGGCGATCTGATCCACGTCCATGCGGTTGGCGATTAGCTCGTCCCTGGTCGGAATGTTGATTCCCATGTAGCATGGATACTTGATGGGCGGCGACGCGATTCGGATGTGGACTTCCAGTGCCCCGTTTTCCTTCAGCATCCGAATGATGGGTCCGATGGTGTTTCCCCTCACGATCGAGTCGTCGATGAGCACAATCCGCTTGCCTTTGCAGTTGTCGACCAGAACTCCGAACTTCTTGGATACGCTCAGCTGTCTGAGTCGCCTGCTCGGCTGGATGAAAGTCCTGCCCACATAACGATTCTTGGTCAGAACTTCCACGTAAGGAATTCCAGACTGAAAAGAAATAAAAATATGATAATTAGGGACTATGAATCTGCGAAATCAAGGCTGACCAAAAAAACCGTGGCAACCGAAACAGAGCGAGGAGCGACTTACCTGGGAAGCGAATCCCATTGCGGCCGGAGTTGCCGATTCAGGAATGGTGCTGACGATATCAGCTTCGACGAAGGCCTCTTTGGCCAGCTGCATTCCACACTGAAAACGCACTTTGTACACCATTTGTCCTAAAAAATCACCGAGGAAAAAGAGATGAGTTTAAGCAACGGTGCGCAGACAAACTGTCATGATTCAGACGGTTTACTTCAACGTCTTAAGACTTACCTTCCATGACACTGTCCGGTCGCGCGAAGTACACGTATTCAAAAATACAGAATGCCGGGGCCTTGTTCTTCGGCCTGGAAATTATTTCGACGGAACGGATGCCGTGTCTGGTCAGTTCCACGATTTCGCCCGGTTCCACGTCCCTTATGTACTTGGCTCCGATGGACTGAAAGGCGCATGATTCCGATGCCACTACCCACCCTTCGGGTTCCTGGTCAGGGTCTTTATCTGTGAAACAAACATTAAAATTTTGACTTCTGCATTCATCGGTCATCTTTTAAAAGTTTTAATGCATTAAAACTACGGTTTTGGACCTGGACTGCAGCACGTACCATTTCTGGTGCAATATACGCGCAATGGAAAATAGAATAACTTTTGCTCGGACCATCATCATACGGCCAAGAGAAGAGCATTTTCTGAGATCAATTACTCCGAGAACTTACCGGTATCGTTTTTGAGCAGAACGATCTTGCCCAAGCAGAGCGGTCTGTTGCCAAAGGGATCCCTCACTCCGTAGATCTTGTCGTCGTGCATGATGAGCAGCGAGTAGGCAGTCGGCGATTGCTCCATGAGGTGCCTCACCCTGGCCGGCCAGTTAAGTCCTTCGGACTCGTTTTCGAGGGGCGGCCTGGACAGCAGTTGGGTGATGAGCTCGCTGTCGCTGTTTGTGGTCAGACCCACGCCTTGTTGAAGAACCTAAGAAGACATTGAAAATATCCGATAGTTAGTAAAAAAAAGTGTGTTTTTTCCCCAAATTACAATTCCAGTTACTAGCCAACTACCAAATCTAAGTTTTCGGGGAGTTCATCTTTTTTTGAGGATTTTAATGGCAGTGATTTAACTTGCATTTTCTTTCTGATTCTCGAAAGACGAGATTTGATCGAAAAAACATGAAATTACCGAGAAAATTTCTGAAAAAATTGAGAGCAAGCATGACAAATTTTGCCAAATTGCAAATGCATGCATTTGAACCTAAATAAACCAAGAAAGTAGTGAACTAGAAATATTTTTTAAGAACACTATGGGAGTAGCATGTGCATTATCCCAGCTCGAAGAGCTTTTGTAGCAAATATGACAAATTTTGCACACATCGGTTTACAAACCATTTTTCTGACATGTTGGCTGTTGATGAGCTCCCCATTGTGAGCCAGGGTGAAAATTCCGTGGGCATTGTACACGACGAAAGGTTGGCAGTTGGAAACATCCGTGCCACCCATGGTGGAGTAGCGAGTATGGCCGATGCCCATATTGCCTACCGATCAAAATAATAAAATAAAATTAGCACCCAAGAGTTAAAATTCCGAAAAATACTAATTAATCCGAGTAAACGGGGTTCACCTTTTAACTTGGCCATGTGTTCTTCGTGGAATATAGCGTTGACCAAACCATTTCCTTTCCGGATGGCCAGCTTACCATTGTTATCGCCTTTGCTGGTCACGATTCCGGCACTTTCTTGTCCCCTGAAAATAGGAAAAAAATTGCCGATTAAAATCTCCTCCAAAAATCTCGTAAAAATTCAGAAATAGCTAACAATTTCTAGAAAAATGACTCGCTAAAAGATTAGGAATTCCTGCAACAAATTTACGCGGCTAAATTTATAAAAAATATTAATACTTCACGAATTCTCGTGAAATTTATGGAATAAAAACAAGGCAGAAATTGTTCAATAAAACTGTACACGATTTTAAAGTAAAAAATTTAGTTTTTTTTAAAAAATCGCTATTTAAATTTCGAAATATTTTTGAAAAAGTGCAATTTTGTAAAATAAAATTCCCGCAAAATTTTTGTAAACCGTAAAATGTGCAAAAATTTGTGAAGGTTTATAATTCCATTACAGAAACTAATAACTTATCTGAATTTCATACGTCAAACATCAATTTCGAGGTAAAAATAACTGCTGCTTTTCTGACAAACTTATTTTCAATCAATGGAATTGAAATATTGAACATACGATACACAAGAGCCATTTTGAGAGTGGAATAATCAATATCGATGCTACGAAATTTAATGCCTTTTAGCCCTAAGGTACCCACAACATGCAAGGTCATTCACCTTAAGAACCACTTTTTAGACCCCCTCCTCAACGACATTTTTCTCAACGAGGAAACACCTATTTTCTACTGACAACTCTTGTTTCTATGAGAATTACTTGTGGCAAAAAACAAGACTGGTTTTCCACGATCAAGACAAACAAATGTCCATGATCAATTAAGACAAGCAAGTTTCCAGGATCAAGGCAAGCAAGATTCCAGGATCTATTCTATTCTATTCATTACCCTGCAGTCAGTACATAGTACCATGTGGCAGGGGGGATCATCAAACAATTTAAATCAGACTAATTAGTCTGGTCATGATTGATCCCAAAATCACAATTTCGAATTGTGTCATTTTTAAATA